>JBAKGM010054167.1:0-15859 GCA_037177215.1 Asparagus racemosus
ATATACGCGTTCAGAGGTTGTTGAGTTATCCTTAAGAATATTTTATGAGAATAATCTCTAGGAACTTCTCGATAAAAGCGGAAATAGTTTATAATAGTATGCCTTTTTGGAGTTTCAGCGAGTTATCCATAAAAATATTTTCCAGGAACTTCTCAGCCGAAATAGAGAACAGTTTATACTCGTGTACCTTGTTGGAGTTTCGGCGAGTTATCCTTAAAAATAAAATATTTTCTAAGAACTTCTCGGTTGAAACAAGGAATAGTTTATACTCATGTACCTATTTGGAGTTTTTCCGGAGCTTGAATATGTTGAGCCGGATGAAGATTGACCCTTAATGGGTGATACCCCCATTGAATAGTTGTCCGGGGGTCTTTGTGGCCGTTATGACGAGCTTCACTGAGTAAGCGAACCTCGGTTGAATGTCGAGCCTCGCTGCGTAGACGAACCTCGGTTGAATGTCAAGCTTCACTGCATAGGCGAATCTCGGTTCAATGTCGAGCTTTACTGTGTAGGCGAATCTCGAGTCTCAAGATTTTGCAACTGGGAGTATGTGACATTCATCTTCAAGACTAGACTTTTTGACTATCTACACGCCTGGAAACATGGTGCGATGCTCGAGTCTTTTCCAGTCCTGAGGTTCAGATGCCTCAAAATCGGGGGGGGGGGGGAACCACGTTGAGACGACATTCGTCGAGAAGTCAGCTCATCTTACTTCGAGCGTGGGAAAATGGCGCAGCTCAAGTGAGAGCTTTAGGTGGAAGGAGAAAACTTCGGTATCGTAGAGCTGACGAGGGTCCACGTCAAAGAAGCTCCAACTGTAATGTCTGAGAAACCAAGGCCTGCCGAAGTCTGCGAAGACTCTGAACGCTAACAAGAACTCCTTCAAAGTCGGGCTGCAGGAGGAGTTCCAACAGATCTCTCGCCATGAATTTCCCTCTTTTTATCATTTATTATGATTTTTTTATTTCGTTCGAAATAATTAACCATAATACTCATAGGATTTTTAGCAAACTCTCAGCCCTCAACAGATTTGATAAGTCTTTACCGATTACTATTTGAATCGGGCTAGCGTGCAGATTTTCTAAACACTTTACGCACGTGACGTTGTGCTAAAAGAATGAGACTCTTTTAGACTTCATACTACGATGCCGAATACGTAGACTTGGTACTTTTTTACGGGCAAGAGACTACTCGGCAACGCGTGTTACACATAGACTTATCCCTTCCTAGGGTTTGGGATAAAATACCCCAGAATCGAACTCTGGTGTCTTCTTCAATCGGAAAAGACTAAACCGGCAGCCCGTGTGAGGCATTGACTTACTCCTTCTTAGGATTCGGAATAAAATTCCCCACGCGTGTAAGACATATATTTTAGTGTCATTAATGATGACTCGCCATACTTTCGAATATGTCGGTGTTATTCTTTTTACGGTTAAGAACTAACCGGCAATGCGTGTGAGGCGTTGACTTTATCCCTTCTTAAGATTCAGGATAAAATTCCCCAGAATTGAAATCTGGTGTCTTCTTCAATCGGAGAAAAGACTAAACCGGCGACGTGTGTGAGGCGTCGACTTTAGAGTTATTGGCAAACCCCCAGCCCTCAACAGATTTGGCGTGCCTTTACTGACTACCGTTTGAATCGGGCTAGCATGCGGATTGTTTAAATCTGTTCCGCATGTGACGTTGTGCTAAAAGAATGAAGCTCTCTTAGACTTTATGCTACGATATTGAATATGTAGACTTCGTCTTTTTCATGGGAAGACTAACCCGACGACATGTGTGAGGTGTCAACTTATCCCTGCTTAGGATTTGGGATCAAATTCTCCAAGATGATTCTTAGATTAAAAGGATTAGAAAGTATTGATGTGAGAAAGGAAGAATTTTATATTCTATTTCCCGATGATGGAGAGGAAGGATTTTTGTCCTATCTCTGAATGAAGATGGGTTTGAAACAAAGAAGGAGGATCTTGTCTCCTATCACTTACTCGTGGAGAGGAAGGAGGATCTTATCTCCTATCTTCGAGTAAGGGACGAATCAGAAATAAGAGAAGAAGGTTTTGTATCCTATCTCTTACCAGTGGAGAGGAAGGTTTTGTGTCCTATCTCTAGAAGCTCACGAATTTGAAACAAGAGAGAAATATTTTGCATCCTATCTCTTACGGGTGGGAGGAAAGAGGATCTTGTCTCCTATCCCTGGGTGCTGGAAAGGAAGGATTTTTGTCCTGTTTCCAGTGAAAGAAACTAAAAGTGGGATCTCCACTTTGAGAATCTTGTGAGGTGAGACTAAGAGTGAGATCTTCACTCTGAGAATTAAAAAGATTCAGGCGACCTTCAGTCGGACGACCTAATCTGAAAATCCCAGCGCATACCTTCAGACGGCGCTACCTGGGAGAGGCATGGAACTAAGAGTGGGATCTCCACTCCAATAATTGAAAAGATTCAGGTGACTTTCAGTTGGACGACTTGATTTAAAAATCTGACGCATACCTTCAGTCGGCGCTACCTGGGAGAGAGATGGAACTAAGAGTGGGATCTCCACTCTGAGAACCAGAAAGATTCAGGTGACCTTTAGTCGGACGACCTGATCTGAAACTCCCAGCTCATACCTTCAGTCGGTGCTACCTAGGAAGTGGGGTGAGACTAAGAGTGGGAGTTCCACTTAGAGAATCAGAAAGATTTAGGTGACCTTTAGTTGGACGACCTGATCTAGAAGTCCCAGCGCATGCCTTCAGTCAGCGCTACCTGGACGAGGGGTGAGACTAAGAGTGGGGTTTCCACTTTGAGAATCGAAAAGATTCAGGCGACCTTCAGTTGGACGTCCTAATCTGAAAATCCCAGCGCATACCATCAGTCGGCACTACTTGGGAAAAAGATTGAGCTAAGAGTGGGATCTCCACTCTGAGAACCGGAAATATTCAGGCGACCTTCAGTCAGACAACCTGATCTGAAAATCTCAGCGCATGCCTTCAGTCAGCGCTACCTGCGAAAGATATGAGACTAAGAGTGGGGTTTTCACTCTGAGAATCAGAAAGATTCAGGCAGCCTTCAATCAGAAAACCTGATCTGAAAATTTCTGCACATACCTTCAGTCGGCGCTACCTGGGAAGAGGGATAGAGCCTTTTTGTTTATCACAAAGGGGATATTATACTTGAAGAGGAAGAATTTTATATTCTATTTCTAGCGCGAAGGGAATTTTGAGTGGACCTCTTGTTCATGGAGAGAATTAAGAGGGGATTTTGGTACTTGGACCAGAAAATTTTGTAGACCCACCATCAATGAATTTGATCGGTGAGGAAATTTGTAGTGGAGGACAAATTCAGAGTTATCCTCGAGGAAAGTGGGTGAAACATCCCACGAGAAACTTCCCGTTGAAACGAGTTATCCTGAATATACTAAGGATAGTATTTTTTCAGGAACTTCCCGTTTATTGGCTATAATTGTCTGTCGCCATTTTGGGTAATTAGGCGATATGCACCATTAGAATAGACCGTCTTTATTACAAATGGTCCTTTCCATTTAGGTTCGAATTTACCTTTCTATTTAGAGTTGAGGATTATCGGTCGTCGAACAATGAGGATCAGATCTCTTTCCTTGAAACTCCTGTGTCACACTTTCTTGTTGAAAGCTCTCGACATTCTGGCTTGGTAGAACTCAATGCGTTGTTGAGCTTCCAAGCGCTTTTCATCTAACCTCTCGAGCTCCTCGAGACGTTTTTGATGTTGTTCTTCCACCGCCATCTTCGTCACGAGGGCAATGTGAAGTGACGGGATTTGGCTTGGGTTGTGTATACCTCTTTGGTAACCACCTCCTGTTTTCCTCTGCCTCATCCTATATCGGTACAAATAGATGATGAGTTCTAACCGTGACTAGTTGTTCAGTCTCAGGAGGTTGTGCGTATGCATTTTGGAGCCGCGGAATGTACTCAATGAAAATTTCTTCAAACGAGTTTGCCATCTCAATGGCCACCTGGTGATATGGGATCAGATCCGGATTCCTGACTCTATAGTCCTCATAGATCTGTTTGACTATGAGTTGAGAATCCCCGAAGGCTTCGATTGCCAGCTCTCTGGCGAAATTGAGCCCAATAAGCAACGTATTGTTTTTGGCCATGTTATTGGAGTACAGCTTGGTTGGAGAGTAAACCTGAGGCATCACATGCTTCCCTGAGAAAACTAAGACACCTTCGGAAGAAATTTTAGAACATCCAGGGGTATTTGCCATTCGAGTTACAAAGACTTTCATTTACATGATCTTGGGGTAATGACCCCTACCCCGATCAAGGCCTGGATTTTGTCCTTGAGATGGTAGCACGCCTTTGTCGGGTGGTGCACCGCTCTGTGGTACACACAGTACTTCAGATCCGTGACCCTATTTGCCTCCTCCTGATTTTAGATCGGAGGGAGCTTGATCTTGTTGTTCTTCAGGAGGTATTTGAAAATACCAGGAACCTCGTCTTCCTTGAAAGAATAGACTTTAGAGAATTTTGAAGTATTTTGCTTCTGCGGCTGTTGCGGCGCTCGCTGTTGGACAGTTTAGTTTGCGTCCATAGCTTTCACCTGTTCTTTCCCTTTGTTGTGTGGGGTGGAATTTTGTTTGTGAGCGTATGCCGATTGCTGCCCTCTTTCTGCCCTTTTCCTCCTAAGGAATCTATCAGCTTGCTCCCCGCGCACCTTCAGATCCCTCGAAGCCTTAGATGGCACCGTTCCCATTGCTTCGGAACGTCCAGCGATAAGTTGTTGTGGCAAGCCTAGAGAATAAACTCCTCTGTTATTGGATCCTGGCAGTTCATCGCTTTGTTCTGAACCATTTGACGAAACTGTCCACAGTTTCTCCGTCCTTTTGCTTTATCGTCGTTGAAAAAGTTGGTGAGGAACATGGACTCCATGTCGTCCCAGCTAGTAACGCTCCCTAGTTTGAGATGACGGTACCAATTGAAGGTAGCTCCGTGAAGGGTGCTGATGAATGACCGAACCATCAAGGTCTCGTTTCCAGAAATTACCCCCATGTGGGATTTAAAGTAGATTAAGTGCTGGGTGGGGGACCCCTTTCCGTCAAATGGTGTGAAGTTAATTAGGCTGAACTTCGATGGATACGTGATCGACTCCCATTCCGTAGGGTATGGACACAATATCCCGGTCTTCTTCACTTCTTAACGGAGATCAAGGTGTTGATCTTGCTCTCGAGATCTTTGATTTTCTTATTTTCTAGGACGGCGTTGCCACTGGCGTTCTCCTGGCTACCCCCAGCGTTTCGCTCTTTAGGGGACTGTCTAGCACCATGGTCTTCTTCTCCGTCGGTGTCGCTATCAACCTGATTGATGTTGTTGTGACGACTGGATTCTCCATGGCAATTTGTCAATGCATGGATTTGCTGATCATGCATTTCTCTTATCTGCTGCATGGCCATCTCCATTTTGAACTTAAAGTTCTCTTTCTGCTTAGCCATCGCCTCCTCGAGCATCTTGGCTACTTGCTTAGCACTGATCATCAGGACTTCCCGGGGTTGCCCCTCACTGGAAACTGTGTTGTCAAGAGCCATTGTGGAGCTAGCATCTGACACTTCGTCATCTAACAACAATCCCTTCAAGATTTTGTCATAATTCGAACACCGAATCGTCCCGGTGCGCAACCGAGTTATCCGATCAGATGATCGGGGACCGGTACGATTTGACGTCCCTCTGCTCGTCATATTATTAGTGACTCTCAGCAATTTATCGCTTCGAGCCACTGTCTTTCTCTTATGGAAGCGTCTTGTTCTGGGCTTCGGCATTCCGTCACCAAATCTGTCAAAGACAGACACTCTTTTCGGAGTTGCTTTGTTGCAATTGCACTCTAACAACACTGCCTTGATTAGCCTAGAACAAGGGCAATACGCAGGTTTCTCGAGAGAACACCTCTTCTAGAATTTTCTCGTACCCCCAGTACGATAGTACAACTCATCAGCGTGAACGTCGGAGCAACCTATCGCGTGTTAGCACGACTTTTCGGGTGTAACATCGTCATCGTCAGACGAAAATGTCTCCTTCCGAGGACGTTCGCTTGTGTGGGTGTGAGGTCTCGGCGGACTCTCGGACTTCGATTCTCAGTTCAGTTGGTGGAGCTGCAGGAGCCTTGTTGCCTTTGTTGAGGTGGGTGCGACCTCCTGCATTAGGAGTGACTCGTGATTTCCTCAATGGACCCAAGCGTTCCTTGATGGTTTACATGTTGGTTGCAGCAGGAATCGGCTTCGCTGAAGGTTCAGATGTGGACGCCAAAGGTGGCCTCGACGCCGAGGCAACTTGAGTTGGGGCGCCGGTGGACTTCGGCCTTGGCGCCGGAACAGTTAGCGTTAGGGTGCCTGCAGCTTTTGGTTTAGGCGCCAGGGCAAGAGTTGTAGTACCGACAGACTTCAGCCTCCAGACCTGGTAGGTTGTTAGCAGCTTCGTGGCCACCTCCTGCTTTTTCATTTAGCGAGCTTGTTGCATCAAAGCCCATGCCTGCACAAAGAGTGCGCGCCGCTTCCGGATGCACTCCTGAAGCGTTAAGCAGTTCTGTTTGACTCAGACCCACTCGTTTGCTAACGGTTTGGAGGGGCCGTCAATCACCTGAGGCTGGAGCCTCTGCTGTAACCTGGATCTTAGATCCGCCTTGTAGCAGATCCCATTCGTGGATTGCATCGCCTTGGCGAACTGTCGCGCCATGCTTTGGCGACGTCGTTGCTATGCTCACTTGGAGAGTGCAGGCATGCCATCAGCGATCATCTCAGGTGCTGTGGGAACTTGAGTTGCGGGCACGAGGGAGTTTTACCGCTACCTGTAGCTTTGGCAACAGCGGGGTTGGATTCGTCCCCTTGGGACTCTGCATCTGAGGCCCAACGGATCTTCCTTACAGCGGAGACCCTTCTGGAAGGACGGGGAGAGGTAGATCTCGATGAGGAGGAGAGGTACTCCTCGAATTTTAGCTGATCGAACTCGTATTCGACCTCTTCCTCCACCGGGATCGGATCCGTGGTTGCGACACTACGACCTCAGATCTGAGATTGTTGGCTCCCACTGTGGTGCTAGCTTGTGCGCGGGGAAAGTCGTGTCGATTGTCATTGATCTGAATCTATTACAGCTTATTTTACTTACATGAAATTTAAATAAAAATCTCACCTTTTTATAAGGCTTACAATGACTAACCGAAAAAGATCACAACTTTACACCATTTTTGAACAAAAGCGGGATCTGTTTATTGGATCCTCGCTTGCGTGGGTGTCTTTGCCTGTGTTGGGGACTCTATTCCTTTCGTGGACTGCCGTGTGATCTGATCCAAGTCAAGATCTACGGGATTGAGGAGACTATTTCACAAAGGAAATAGATCGCCTAAAGCAAGTGAAATCAACCAAGCGAAATCACAGCTCTTCTCGGGACTAAGACTAAGCTTAGATCCAGAGGGAATCGCCAACACATCTGATGTAGATCTCCTCTTGAATCTTCTCCTCAACGCGTGGATCTGAAGTGGAAGGCGTTCTTCGCTTGCACCGGATCTGGATCTGAGTTTTCTTCTTTGGAAATGCTCAGATCTGAGAGACGAATTTTTCCAACCCACAGAGGACAAAATTTCCAACCCGATTGATAGTCCCGTTGATTTCAAAATCTGATCGGTGTAGTTCCATCGACGCTTGAGTTCAGTTGATTCCGTCTCATCGACGTTCAAGTCCGGTTGACTCACCTTGTCGAATCTCGCTGATCTGAAGCTTCGTCATTGGATTTATTCCACGATACGTCGCTTTGTTGACTCGTACGCCTTGCCGACTCACTTAATGCATTCCTCGACTCACTGTATGCATTTTGTAGCGTAGTTACGCCATCAGCAATTCTTGGTCGTGTTGTTAGATGGGTCGTCGGTTGTCAACCCACTGTCACGAGTCTCATTTGGATACTGATAAGCAATTTTTGACGCCTACACCCCTGAGCATGAACCAGTCCTTGGGGGCTCTCCTGGGGTTGCAGAAGAATCTTCCCCAACTTCAAGGTAAGAAACTGGAGTTGAGTGTTGAGGTAGTCTATCGCTCATGTGCCAATGCGATTGAAAGTGCTTTTTGATTTAACATACTCTCCTTTGCGCGCAGGTAAAAAACCCTTTGTCGTCGATGACGACGAGGAGCAGGTTGATTACGACCACTACGATCCGACACCTACTTGACCAAACCTGATGATGCGGGAGGAATCAGTGACATTGGCCATCTCTCACATATGCCAGGTATTTTTGGTCAACTCCATGGAATTGTCTTATCTGGAAATGACGATTAACATTTTCATTATTGATCGAGCAAATGATGAGTTTGGTCCCGGAGACGTAGGTGATCATTCTGAGTCAATGGTCATTGTTAGGAGAGATCTTAGCACCTCAGAGCTTGTACCTGAGGATCCCATGCCTAGGCCTATTTCGGTAGCGAGACACTAGTTGAGGATATCTGAATCTTCTGATGAAGAGAATGAACCTTTGGTCTCACATATGCCTGCAGGAATTATCCTAGAGGTGCTACTAAGTTCGCGGTATGAGGAACTAGCTGCGAGTGCAGATGTCGAGTTTGAGCCTTCATCTACAAGTCTTGAAGTTGTGGCCTCAGGGGTGATGACTGCGGCGACTATCACCTCCTCTATCGAGGCGACGTCAACTATACCTTCTACCACATCTAATCTGTTGGTCACACTCGCACCATTTCTGATGGCAGATCACGAGTGAGTGCACACCTTTCCAACATTTCATCTGGGTACCATAAGCACAGTCACAAGGGCAAGCTATTCGGATGTTGTAGCCATTCCTTAGTCTCCTGATCCCATTGATTTGATTGAGACAGAGATCAAGATATTGGCGAACGGTTTGATGAAGCTGCTTAATCTGAGTATTGTGAATGCTCTTTGCCTGAGGCGAGGTTTGTTTGCTCATACCCTAAAATTGTTGAGGGATCAACTTGATGTGCTGTCATCGACTGCTGGCTTAGCTCATGTTGAACCTTTTAAGGTGGTGATCCACAAAGCTGAAATGCACCTTAGTGAATTGCAGAATTTGAAAATAGCTAATCTCGAGGGCATTGTCGAGATCGAATTTCATCATTTGTCTACCGTCCAGAGCTAAGTTTTTGAGTCTGCCTGTAAAAAGATGGCGCAGATTGACATAAGGATCTGAGATTTGAACGAGAGTATCATTTCTAATGAGGGTTACCACGTGGAGCTACAGGATGCTATCCATTAGAAGGATATTGTCATTACTGCCGCCCAAGCAACAACTGTCGCAGCTCAAGCACGTTTGGCAGAAGCCCAAGCTCAAAAGGAAGAGCTTGAATCTAATTTGGCTAAGTTCACCAAGAAACGGGACTCTCAGGTTGCAAAACTTTAGGCTGAGATGAAGAAGCTTGGCGAGATTTGAGTTAAAGCTACTCCCGTTAATCTTGAGGCTTTGAGGGAGTGAGCTCAGAAAGGTGCTCAAGAAGTCAGAGACGCCCGTATCGATAATTGCACGAATAAATGCTTTTTATCTGTTGTATAAACTTCTGGTCAATGCTTCTCAGATCTCTTTTGAATAAAAGAACTCTCTTTCCCTAACTTTGATGTGTGTATGATAGAGGTGTAATATTAACGTATCGTAGTTACATTGTTGTTAGGGATATTTAGCGATCAAACTGACAGAGGTGTAATGTTAAAGTATCAAGGTTTGACCAAATTAACACTGCTCAGAGGTGTAGTGTTAACATGACAGTTTAGGATTGGGACTGTTCAGAGGTGTAATGTTAACATGACAGTCAGAGGGTATTTGATAGAGGTGTAATGTTAACGTGCCAAATGAAACGATTGACAGAGGTGTAATGTTAACCAGTCGGTTCAAAGGAGTCTAAAGGACGACTACCGTTTGGAAGTGTAATGTTAACTTGACGGTAGGAAATCGATGGAAGTGTAATGTTAACTAATCGATTTTTGATAAGAGCGAATCGACAAAGGTGTAATGTTAATCGATCGAATTTGACAAGGTAAGTCGACAGAGGTATAATGTTAACCAGTGGACAAAATCAAACCGATAGAGGTGTATTGTTAACATATCAGGTTTGTAGAATTAGTACTGTTTAGAGGTGGAAAATTTAAACATGACAGTAGGGGGTATATTAGAAATTGACACTATTTAGAGGTGTATTGTTAACATGATAGTGATGGTATGTCTAGAGTCAAGCAGAGGTGTGGTGTTAACTTGATGACACTCTGAGGATTTTGATTGGGTTTTGGATCAAAAAGATCGATATTTCTTGTTCAGAGGTGGAAACTTAAACATGACTGTAGGCATTAAAAATTGCTTATAAGTGCACGAACATGACTCGTGATGATAGACTGGCAATCGACGACCCATCCTACGATGCGACAAAGAACCGCTGACGATGTAACCGCGCTGCAAAACACATAAAGCGAGTCGACGAACGCATGAAGTGAATCGGCAAGGTAGGCAAGCCAGTGAAGCGACGAATCGTGGAATAAATCCAATGACGAAGCTTCAGAGTGAGTTTCAACAAAACAAATCAACCGGATTTAAACGTCAACAAGACAGGATCAACCGGACTCGAACGACAACGGAACTGAGTCAACCAAATTCTAGAATTAACGAAACAGTCAACCAGGCTCGAAAATTGAGGCAACCAGATAAACCAGATTCAAAAATTTCTAGAACAGGGTTGCGAACAAGGCCGAAAGCTGAGAAAACTCAGCCAAGACCGAGAAAGTCTCGGCTAAGGCCGAGAAAGCTCAGCCTTGGCCGAGGTGACTCGACCTTGACCGAGTCTGCCTCGGCCAAGGCCGAGCCACTTTCCCCATAACCTTTTCTCCCCCTCTCTCTCTCTCTCATTTGCCTATAAATAGGCCAGAGGGTCCTCAGTTTAGGAGTTGGAAAATTTTAGCATTTGAGGCTGGATTTCTGAGAGCTCTTTCCATAGATCTGAACCTTTGCGAAGAAGAAAAGTCAGATCTACATCCCGTGCACACGAAGAACTCAACACAACTCAGATCCACGCAGCGAGGAGAAGATTTGGAGGAGATCTAGACCAAATCTACACCGACTCAGGTCAAATCTACCAGATCCACCGTCAATATTAAGCTTGGTCTTAATCCAAGGGTTCGTGTGTAACTTCGCTTGGTCGATTTCACCCACTCCGGCGATCACCTCCTTCGTGAGTTGATCCCCGTCGGCGATTATTTCCTTCGTGAAATAATCATCGCAGATCTATAGATCCAGCATTTCGATCTGATCACGCGGCGGTCCACGGACGGATAAAAGAGTCCCCGACACAGGCAAAGATCCCACACAAGCAAGGATCTGAAAAATAGATCCTGCATTTGTTCACAAAAGGGCAAGATGTTGTAATCTTTTTGATTTGTCATTGTAAGCCTAAAAAGGGCAATCTTTTTTTTGAATCTCGTTGTAATAGCAAAAAGCTGTAACGAATTCATTTGTAATGGAAATCAAAATGACTTCCCCCGGGGACAAGCTGGCAACCATAGTGGGAGCCAACGGCCTCAGATCTGAGGTTGTCGTGTCGTAGTCACAGATCTAGATCTCGGTCGAAGAAAAGGTCGAATACGAGTTGAACCAACAAAAGTTCGAGGAGTATCTCTCCTCCTCATCTAGATCTGCCTCTCTCTGCAAGTCCAGCCGCTACAAGAAAGACCCGGTAGGCCTCAGACATTGAGTCCCAAGAGGATGATTCGAACCCCGCTGTCACCAAAGTTGCAGGTAGCGGTAAAATCCCCTCCGCGCCCACAGCCCAAGTTTCACTGGCACCAGAGAAAACAGCCGATGGCATACCCGCACTCTGCAAGAGAGCCCGGCAGCGACGGCGCCAAAGTGCAGCTTGTCAATTCGCCAAGGCGATGCAATCAACGTATGGGATCCGCTATGAGGCGGATCTAAGATCCAAGTTTACTTAGAGGCTTCAGCCTCAGATGATTAGTTGCCCCGCCAAGCCGTCGACAAATGAATGGGTCCTAGTCAAGCGGAACCGTTCAATGCTTCAGGAACACATCCGGAAGCGCCGCGCACTCCTTGCACAGGCACGGGCTTTAATGCAAGAAGCTCGCAAATTGAAAAAAGTGAAAGTGGCCACGATGCTGTCAACAACCCACCGAGTCTGGAGGTCAAAAACTGGCGTTCCAACTCTAGCTGCCCCAGCGTCAATGCCAAAGGCTGCCGGCGATCCAACACCAGTTGCCCCAGTGCCGAGGCTGAAGTCTGCCAGCACCCCAACTCCAGCTTGCACGGCACCAAAGCCAAAGTCCGCCAGCGCTCCAACTCAAGTTTCCCCAGTGCCTTCGGTGTCTACATCAAAACTTCTGGCTAAGCTGATTCCTGCTGCAGCTGGCAAGCCAACAATTACGGAGCGCCTTGGCCCGTTGAGGAAATCACGGGTCACTCCTAATACAGGAGGTCGTACCCACCTCAATGAAGGCAAGAACACCCCTGCAACTCCACTAACCGGATTGAGAATCGAAGTCCAAGAGTCTGTCGAGACCTCACGCCCACACAAGTGAACGTCAAGGCGAGTCACTTTTGGCAGCTTTGATAAAGCAGTCCATCCTCAGAAGGAGACGTTTTCGTCCGACGACGACGACGTTATGCCTAAAAAGTCATGCCAACACACGAGGGGTTGTTCTGGCATTCTTGACAATGAGTTGTACTATCGTGCTGGGGGTATAAATAAATCTTAAAAGAGGAGTTCCCATACAAAGCAACTCCAGAAAGAGTGTCTTTCTTTGACAGACTTGGTACAGGAATGTCGAAGCCTAGATCAAGACACTTCCGCAGGAGAAGCGACGAACTGCTGAGAGTCACCAACAACATGACAGGCAGAGGGACGTCAACTGGTGCCAGTTCCTGAACATCTGACCAGATAACTCAGTTGCACCTCGACACAATTCAACATTCTAATTATGACAAGATCATGAAAGGATTGCTGTCAGACGACGAAGTGTCGGATGCTAGCTCTGCAATGGCTTCCAATAACACAGTCTCCAGTGAGGGACAACCCCGTGAAGCGCTCATGATCAGTGCCGAACAAGTGGCCAAAATGCTCAAAGAAGCAATGGCCAAGAAGAAAGAGAACTTCAAGTTTGAAATGGAGATGGCCATGCAGCAGATGCGACAAATGCATGACCAAAAAATCCAGGCACTGACCAACCGCCAAGGTGAAACCAATCATCGCAACAAAGTTAATCAAGTTGACAGTGACATAGACGGGGAAGAAGAATGTGGCGCGAATAATCCCCCTGAAGAATGAAATACTGGGGGTAGCCATGAGAATGCCAGCGGCAATATCGCCGTTCTGGAGAACGAGAAGATAAAAGATCTCGAGGGTAAGATCAACACCTTAATCTCTGCTCAAGAAGTGAAGAAAACGGGCATACCGTGTCCTTACCCAAGGTAGTGGGGGTCGATCCCATATCCATCAAAGTTTAGCCTAATTAACTTCATGCCGTTCAACGGAAAGGTGTCCTCCACCCAACATTTGATCTACTTCAAGTCCTACTTGGGGTGATTTCTGGGAACGAACCTTTGATAGTTCGGTCATTCGTTAGCACCCTTCGTGAAGCTGCCTTCAATTGGTACCATCATCTCAAACCAGGGAGCGTTACCAGCTGGGACGACATGGAGTCTATGTTCCTTACGAACTTCATCGACGACAACACCGAAATATCCATTAGGACGTTGTTGGATGAGAAGCAAAAGGACGAGGAAATTGTGGATACCTTCGTCAAGCAGTTCCAGAATAAGGCGATGAATTGTCGGGATTTGATAATTGAGGAGTTCATCCTCCAAACCTGCCACAACAACCTATCTTTGGATGTACTCGAAGCGATGGGAACAGCACCCTCCACTACATGGAAGGATTTAAAAGTGGGCGGGGAGTAAGCTGAATGGCTCCTCAAGAGGAAGAAGGCAGAAAGAGGCTAGCCAGCAGCAAAAGCTCCAAAACGCAACTTCATCCCACGCAGCAAGGGGAAGGAGCAGGCGAGAACGGCGGTTGCAAACTAGACGTTCCAGCTGCAGCCACAGCAAGAGCCACAACAGCGGGCGTCGTAATAGTCATCCCCACAATGGCAGCAGAGGTCGTTGCAGCAGAAGCCCCCTGGCTCCAGATTCCCCAAACTATACTCCTTCAAGGATGATGAGGCTCTCGAGATCTTCAAATACCTCCTGGAGAACAACAAAATCCAACTCCCACCGATCGTGAATCGGGAGGAGGCCAACAAGGTCACGGATCCAAAGTAATGTGCGTACCATAGGGTGGTGCATCACCCGACGAAGGCATGCTATCATCTCAAGTATAAAATTCAAGCCTTGATTGATGTGGGTGTCATTACCCCGAAGCCTTCCAAAAAGAAGAAAGTGGGGGCGAACGCCATATCTATCAACTTCGGATCGGTACCGTTGACGCGGTTTCAACTGAAGCCCATCGTCAAAGTGGGAGTGAAGACAGTAAATGACGATCCTCATGGGCAACGCGAAAAGGGTCTTGTACCGCACACCACCTCAAACGGAGAAATTCTGTGGGTCTATCCTGACCTGCTAGCAGATGATTAGTAGGAGACCTCGTCGTCATCTAGAAAGAAGTCAAAGGGGAAGGGGAAATTGTGCCATGCTACTTTAGCAATCTTGGTGGAGGATGATGAACGGGTGGTGACGTTCCAATTCTTCGAAGAGCAACCTGAAGTCCTCGCCACAAAGAGCGAGCACGAGTACAGGTACAAGTACACTGAAGTTCCCGACTTGAATGCTAAGACATTGACGGAGTTAGGGGTGCCAATAACTCCCCTTACGCGTGCTAAAAAGGCACAGCAGTAGGCGGCTACCAAGGAGGACGTGACTAAATCAAAGGAGACATAGCCTCAGGAAGTTCAACTCTCGAAGCAGTCTCGATTCAATCGCCTGATTGGAAGAGACAAACCGAAAAGTTCGAACTCCCCGTATCGCTTTGATGTCATGGCCCAATTGGCTAATATCTTGGCGAGGATCACTCTTTATGAGCTGCTGCTGCTATCCAAAGAGACCTGAGAAGCCCTACAAGAGGCCTTGGTTGACTCTGAAGTATTCCTCACTCAGATCAAGCCAACTCTTGAAGAGCCGGAGACGTCAGCAGCCCAACAGTGCAACCTTGCCACCAAGCACCTCCCCTACATCATCTTTACTAAGGAGGACATGCACATGAGGAATTCCAAGCATGATAGGCCACTTTATTTCACCGAGTATATTGGCTCCAGTGAAGTCAACTAGATTCAAGTTGATCTGGGTTCCACTGTGAGTATCATGCCCTTGCGCCTCATGTATAGCCTCGGGATTCCTGCTAATAAACTGGCATCAACGGGCACTGTGATCTACAGATTTAACACCAACAGGTCTTGGCTGCTTGGTAAAATCTAAATGAAGTGCTAAATGGGAAATCTGAAGTCCAAAGTCACATGTTATGTGATTGATGCAGAGACTTCCTATAACTTATTGTTGGGTCGGCCTTGGATCCATAATAATGTTATAGTTCCCTCTGCTCTTCATCAGTGTCTAAAATATGTAG
This sequence comes from Asparagus racemosus, assembly GCA_037177215.1. Lineage (NCBI taxonomy): Eukaryota > Viridiplantae > Streptophyta > Magnoliopsida > Asparagales > Asparagaceae > Asparagus > Asparagus racemosus. Next base: position 15,566 of record JBAKGM010054167.1, read on the forward strand.
ACATGAATAATGAAGTCAAGACGGTGGTCGCAGACAAGCAACCGTTTAAGGGGATGGAGAACTACTTCACTGACTCCCTCCTTTACGGTGATAAGTCCGATACTGAATCATCGGCCCAAGGCACGGACAGTGGCGGGGAAGCTGATACTGAAGCTGGGCTTGATTACGATGGTGGTTTTGTTTAAAATGATATTGTACCCGTATTAATCAATCTTGACGATGAAGAATCAGCGGATAATGGTTGTAACTAGCAACTTACCGATAAAGTAATAAAAGATGATTTAGAGTACTCGT
>JBAKGM010054225.1:0-15854 GCA_037177215.1 Asparagus racemosus
GGATCGATAACTTTTATACTATAACTTGTTAGTTGTATACTTGCAACTTAGGAGGTAAGCAATTATTTTCCACAACAGCATTATACAAGATGACCAAGTTGGTAAGTGCAACTCAGGGTCATCGTATAATCCTGTCATCACATCAGTAAGAGACAGCGAGTACTCTAAATCATCATTTATTACTTTGTCAGCAAGTTGCCAATTACAACTATCATCTAATGATTCTTTATCGTCAAGATTGATTACAACGGGTACAATGTCATTTATAATAAAACCACCATCGTAATCCAGCTTCAGTATCGGCTTCTTCACCGCTATCCGTGCCTTGGGCCGATGATTCAGTATCGGACTCGCTACCATAAAGGAGGGAGTAAGTGAAGTAGTTCTCCAATCCCTTAAACGGTTGCTTATCCATGACCACCGTCTTGACTTCATTATTTGTGTCTATATATTTCAGACACTGATGAAGAGTAGAGGAAACTATAATATTATTATGGATCCATGACTGACCCAACAATAAGTTATAGGAAGTCTCTGTGTCAATCACATAGCATGTAACTTCAGACTTCAAATCTCCCATTTGGCTCTTAACTCGGATTTTACCAAGTGGCCGAGACCCGCTGGTGTTAAATCCGTGATCACGATGCCTATTGATGCCAGCTTACTGGCAGGAATCCCGAAGCTGTACATCAAGCGGAGGGGCATGATACTCATAGCGGAATCCGGATCGACTTGGATCCGGTTAACTTCACTAGAGCCAATGTACCCAGTAAAGTATAGGGGCCTGTCATGCCTCGAGCTCTTCATCTGCATATCTTTCTTAGTAAAGGTAATGCAGGGAAAGTGCTTGGTAGTGAGGTTGCACTGTTGGACAGAAGACTCTGACTCTTCGAGACTTGGCTTGATCTGAGTGAGGAAGACTTCAGAGTCAGCCAGAGCTTCCTGAAGGGCCTCTCTGGTCTCTTTTGACAACCGTAGTAGCTCATAAAGTGTTATCCTTGCCGGGATATTAGCTAATTAGGCCATGACATCGAAGCGATACGGGGAGCCCGAACTTCCCGGTTTGTCTCTTCCAATCGAGCGATTGAATCGAGACTGCTTCGGAAGTTGAACCTCCTGTGGTTGCTTCTCTTTCGATTTGGCCGTGTCCTCCTTAGCAGTTGCTTACTGTTGTGATTTTTTAGCACGCGTAGGGGGAGTTATCGCCACCCCTAGCTCTGTCAATGTCTTAGCATTTGAGTCGGAAGCTTCGAGATACTTGTACTTGTACTCGTATCCGCTCCTGGTGGCAAAGACTTCAGGTTCCTCTCCAGAGAGCTGGAATGTCACCATTCGTTCATCATCCTTCTCCAGTATTGCTGAAGTGGCATGGCAGAGTTTCCCCTTCCTCTTTGATTTCTTCCCAGATGAAGAGGCCGCGCACTAATCATCTTCAAGCAGGTCAGGATGGACCCAAAGAATCTCTCCATTTGAGCTGGTGTGCAGCACAAGCCTCTTTTCGCGTTGCCTGTGAGGATCATCATTTATTGTCTTCACCCCCACTTTAACAACGGGCTTCGGTTGAAACCACGTTAACGGCACCGATCTGAAGTTGATGGATACTGCGTTCGCCCCCACGTTCTTCTCTTTGGATGGCTTCGCGGTAATGACCCCCACATCAATTAAGGCTTGGATTTTATCCTTGAGATGGTAGCACGACTTCATCGGGTGGTGCACCGCTCTATGGTATGCACAATACTTCAGATCTGAGACTTTATCGGCCTCCTCCTGATTCACAATCGGTGTCAGCTAGATCTTATTATTCTCTAGGAGGTATTTGAAAATACCGGGTACCTCGTCCTCCTTGAAGGAGTAGACTTTGGGGAACCTCGAAGCGGAGGGCTTCTATTGTTGCGACCTCTGCTGCCATTAGGGCTGCGATTGCTGCGGCGCTCACTATTGCAGTTGTTGGTGTGGTTGCAGCTAGAATGTTTGGTTTGCGGCCGCTGTTCTCGCATGCTCTTTCTCCTTGCTGCGTGGGACAAAATTTTATTTGGGAGCCTCTGTCGCTTGGTGGCCTCTTTCTGCCTTTTTCCTCTTGAGGAATCACTCCTTCCAAGTCTTAGACGGCGTCGTTCCCATTGCTTCTAGAACGTCCAACAAAACGTTGTTGTGGCAGGTCTGGAGAATGAACTCCTCAGTTATTGAGTCCCGACAATTCATCGCCTTGTTCCGGAACCTCTTGACAAAGGTGTCAACTGTCTCTCCATCCTTCTGCTTTTCATCCAACAACGTCCCGATTGATACCTCTTGACGATGGTTTCCATGTCGTCCCAGCTGTTAATGCTCCCTAGTTTGAGATGGCAGTACCAATCGAAGGCAGCTCCTCGAAGGGTGCCAACGAATGACCGAACCATCAAGGGCTCGTTACCAGAAATAACTCCTAAGTGAGACTTGAAGTATATTAAATGTTGGGTAGGTGAACCCTTCCCGTCGAACGACGTGAAGTTTATCAGATTGAACTTCACCGGATACGGGATTGATTCCCACTCCCTTGGATACGGACATGGTATACCCGTCTTCTTTACCTCTTGAGTTGAAATCAAAGTGTTGATTTTACTCTCAAGATCTTTTCTTTCCATTTTCGGGAGCGACGACGTTGCCACTGGCACTCTCAAGGCTACCCCCAGCATTCTGTTCTTCAGGGGGATTACTAGCGTCATGGTCTTCATCCATGTCTGTGTCGCAGTCTACTTGATTGACGTTATTGCGATGACTTGACTCACCTTGGCGGCTCATCAGTGCTTGGATTTGCTAGTCATGCATTTCTCTCATCTGCTGCATAGCCATCTCCATCTCGAACTTGAAGTTCCCCTTCTGTTTGGCCATAGCTTCTTCAAGCATTTTGGTCACCTGCTCAGCATTGATCATGAGCGCCTCTCAGGGTTGCCCCTCACTAGAAACCGTGTTATCGGAAGCCATTGCGGAGCCAGCGTCTGATACTTCATCATCTGATGGTAACCCCCTCTGCACTTTGTCATAATTGGATCGGCGAATGGTTCCGGTCCGCAATCGAGTTATTCGTTGAGATGCACCAGGAAGGGCACGTGGTGGCGTCCCTCTGCCAGTCATGTTGATGGTGACTCTCGGCAATTCATCGCCTTGAGACACTGAACTTCTTCTGCGGAAGCGCCTTGACCTGGGCTTCGGCATTTCAGCACCAAGTTTGTCAAAGACCGACACCCTCTCTGGAGCTGCTTTGGTGCAGTTGCACTCCGACAACACCACCCTAATCAGTTTCGAACATAGAAATGTGCAGGCTTCTCTGGGGAACTCCTTTTTCGGGATTTTCTCGTACCCCCAGCACGATAGTACAACTCATCGACCTGAATGCTGGAGCAACCCATCGTGTGTTGGCACGACTTCTCAGGTATAACATCGTCGTCATCAGATGAAAACGTCTCCTTTTGAGGACGGACCGCTTAATCAAAGTTTCTAAAAGTGACTCGTCTCGACGTTCGCCTATGTGGGCGTGAAGTCTCGACGGACTCTTGAACCTTGATTCATAGTCCAGTGAGAGCAGCCACAGGAGTCTTCCTGTCTTTGTTGAGGTGGGTGCGACCTCCTCCATTAGGAGTGACCCGTGACTTCCTCAATGGATCCAAGTGTTCCTTGATCGGAATTTTGCCTCGATCATCTTGCAACGAGCCGAGACATTCTAACACTGTCTTCTTGCTTCGGGGTGGGCCAGTGGGCTCAATTGAAGTAGGAGCAGGCTGAGCCAGAGGTTTGGATATGGACACCGATGGTGGCCTAGGCGCCAGAGTGATCTGAGCTGGGGCGCCCGCAGACTTTGGCCTCAGCGTCAGGGCGATCTGAGTTGGGGCGCCGGCAGACTTTCCCCTTAGCGCCGGGGTGATCTGAGTTGGGGCGCCGGACTTTGGCCTCTAGACTTGGCGCATTTTCGGTGGCTTCGTGGCCACCTCTTCCTTCTTCAATTTTCGAGCTTCTTGAACTAGAGCCCGTGCATGCGCAAGGAGTGCGTGGCATTTTCAGATGTGCTCCTCAAGTGTTGAACAGTTCCGCTTGACTCGGACCCATTCATCCATCGACGGCTTGGAGGGGCTGTCAACTACCTGAGGCTGAAGCCACTGATTCATCCTGGATCTTAGATCTGCCTCATAACGAATCCCATCTGTTGACTGAAGGACCTTGGCGAATCGACCCGCCATGCTTTGGCGCCGGCTCTGCCGGGCTCTCTTCGAGAGTGCGGGCGCGCCTTCGGTGGTCATCCCTAGCGCCGAGGGGACAAAGTCTACGGTCACCGAGTGGGAAATGCCACTACCTGCAATCTTGACGGCAGTAAGGTTGGAATCTTGTTCTTGGAACTCTAAATCAGAGGCCCAGTGGATTTTCCTTGTAGTGGAGATCATCTTAGACTTAAGGGGAGAGGAGGATCTAGGCGAGGATGAGAGATACTCCTCGTACTTCTATTGGTCAAACTCGTATTCGACCTCCTCATCTACCAGGATCTGGATCCACGGTTGCAGCACGACGATATCTTCATTGAGACCATTGGCTCCCACTATAGTCGCTAGCTTATTCGCGGCGAAAGTCGTTCCGATGTTCATTGCATTCGAACTCATTACAGCTTCTTGGCTTTTACAAATGAATTCAAAATAAAAAAGGAGGCGTCTTTTAATAAGACTTACAATGAAAATCAAATTATGCTTTATGACTCTCTCCTGAACAAACGCGGGACCCGTTTATTAGATCCTCACTTGCATGGGTGTCTTTGCGTATGCCGGGGACTTTGTTCTATCCGTGGACCGCCGCGTAATCAGATCCAAGTCGAGATCTACAGGGTTGAGGAGATTATTTCACGAGGAAAATAGATCGCCTGAAGCAAGTGAAATCGACCAAGCGAAGTCACCGCTCTTATCGGGATCAAGTCTAAGCTTAGATCCGGAGGGAATCACCGTAGATCTAATCTAGATCTCTTCCAACTCCTTTGCTTGCTCACTAATTCTTTAGATCTGTGTCAGGAAAAACTCCGTGTACAAGAAATCTAGAGCAAAAATGTCCCGCCTTTGCAAAAGTTTCCTAGCGCAAAAGATCTTGCCTCTGATAAAAAATTCCAGCCCGATCCAAAGTTTCCAACCCCATCAAAAGTTTCTTGCCCTACGAATATGACCCCCCTGCTATATTTATAGGCAAAGAGGGGGGTCAGATTTGTGGCCGAGACACCAAGTGGTTGCTCGGCCGCCAAGCGGCCCATTTCGCTTCGTTCCAACATTTTTTCTGAGTCCGGTTGCTTGTTTCGTCGATTCCGGAGTCTGATTGGTTCAGTTTCGTCGACATTCAAGTCTGGTTGGTGCCGTCTCGTCGATTCCCCCAGCGCCATGGCTTCGATTTCCCTGGCGCCGTCTTGTTGATTCCCTTAGCGTCGTGGCTTTGATTTCCCCGGCGCGGTCTCGTTGATTACCTCAGCGCTGTGGCTTAGTTTTTCCTAGTGCCGTGGCTTCGATTCCCCAGCGGCATCTCGTTGATTCCCTCGGTGCCATGGCTTCGATTTCCTCGGTGCCATCTCGTTGATTCCCTCAGCGTAGTGGTTTCAATTTCCCCGGCGCCATGGCTTCACCGTTGGGTTTGCGTTTCGATGACTCGCTTCATGTGTTTCGTTGACTCACTCCATGTGTCCGCATCATCAATTGTTTGCCGTTGGATCCGCGTTGGATTGTCAGACGGCTCGCCATACGCCAACTCCCTGTCATGACTTAGGTTCGGGGTCTTATAGGCTATTTCAACGCCTACAGACTTGAACTTGTTTATTGACTCGGCTGACTTGAGGAAACATTTTGACTCAGCGCTGAGTCCATCTTGAGGATTGACTCGGACTCAGGTCCTCTTCGGCTCAGATGCAGTCATGTTCGCATGTGATCTAAGTGAACTTCGCCATAGCCTACCATATGCTGATGCTTGAGCCTATCTGAACTGTTTTAGCCCATGGGTGTTTTTCTTTTTGGACTCGGACTTAGAATTGGTCCAATAAAGTATATTTTAACCATCTACAAGATCCCCCCCAGTTTTCGTGATCTTGTATACAAACTTGTAACAGGGAACGAAATACTTTGGGTAATCGCCAGAGGTGTACTGTTGAACGTAGCTTTGGTTGTCTTTCTTAGGCTGAAATATCTCCATTTGACTACTTGGCTACCAGAGGTGTACTAATAAATGTGGATTTTCGTCGTTGGACTCATGCTAAGTTGCATTTTGAAGTGCTTATTGTTGAGATTTCACCCAATATTGTGTTTGGAACCCATATTTAGAGCGAAGCTGCTCTAGCGTGTCCAAATATTTGCATAGCTGTTGGAGCATAGCTGGATCTTGGAGTAACTACTGAAATATAGCCGGATGTTGTCGTAACTGCTGGAGTGTAGCCGGATGTTGGCGTAACTGCTGGAGTGTAGTCAGATGTTTAACCATAGTTTATACTCGTACGTCGCTAGAGTATTCCATCATCTCGACCAAGCTAGAGAGATTCATAGTATCCACAATTTAGGCTCTCGTGTAGTTAGAGCGTAGGAAATAGTTTATACTCATGTATCTATTAGAGTCTACACAGTTTAAACTCTTAAGGCGTCGGAGCATGGAGAAGCAGTTTATACTGGTATACTCATCAGAGTGTAGTGAGTCATTAACCTCATAATCCCATTAGAGGTTACGAAGCAATTTAACCTCATAATCCCATTGAAGGTTAGGAAGCAGTTTAACCTCATAATCCCATTGGATGTTAACTAGTCAACAGAGGTGTAATGTTAACCAGTCGACAGAATCAAACCGATAGAGGTGTAATATTAATGTATCGGGTTTGTAGAATTAGTACTGTTCAGAGGTGTAATGTTAACATAACAGTTTTAAGGAATTTTGACAGTGTAATGTTAACGTGCTAAATAAAATGATCGACAGATGTGTAATGTTAACCAGTCGACAAATCAAACTGATAGAGGTGTAATGTTAACGTATCAGATTTGTAAAATTGGTACTGTTCAGAGGTGTAATGTTAACATAACGGTACTAAACAATTTTGACAGAGGTGTAATGTTAACGTGCTAAATGAAATGACCGACAGAGGTGTAATGTTAACTAGTCGGTTCAAAGGAGTCTAAAGGACGACTACCGTTTGGAAGTGTAATGTTAACTTAACAGTAGGAAATCGATGGAAGTAATAATGTTAACTAATCGATTTTTTTAATAAGAGCGAATCGACAGAGGTGTAATGTTAACCGGTCAAATTTGACAAGATAAATCGACAGAGGTGTAATGTTAACCAGTCGACAAAATCAAACCGATAGAGGTATAATGTTAACGTATCAGGTTCGTAGAATTAGCACTGTTCTGAGGTGTAATGTTAACATAATAATACTAAAGAATTTTGACAGAGGTGTGATGTTAACGTGCTAAATGAAACGATCGACAAATGTGTAATGTTAACCAGTCGACAAATCAAACTGATAGATATGTAATGTTAACATATCAGATTTATAAAATTGGTACTATTCAGAGGTGTAATGTTAACATAACAGTACTAAGAATTTTGACAGAGGTGTAATGTTAACATGCCAAATGAAATGACCGACAGAGGTGAAATGTTAATCAGTCGGTTCAAAGGAGTCTAAAGGACGACTATCGTTTGGAAGTGTAATGTTAACTTAACGGTAGGAAATCGATGGAAGTGTAATGTAAACTAATCGATTTTTTGCTAAAAACGAATCGACAGAGGTGTAATGTTAACCGGTCGAATTCGACAAGATAAGTCGGCAAAGGTGTAATGTTAACCGGTTGACAGAATCAAACCGATAGAGTTGTAATGTTAACGTATCAGGTTTGTAGAATTAGTACTGTTCATAGGTGTAATGTTAACATAACAAAACTAAGGAATTTTGATAGAGGTGTAATATTAACGTGCTAAATGAAATGATCGACAGAGGTGTAATGTTAACCAGTCAGATCATTGGAATGGAAACAGTTCAGATGTGTAATGTTAACATGACGGTGGTAATGCATTTGGAGTCAAGGAGAGGTGTGATGTTAACTTAATGACTCGTTAGGGATTTTGATTTGATTTTGGATCAAGATGATCAAGACTTACGGTCAGAGGCGGAAACTTGAACATGACTGATGTCTCTGAGGGGAGATGAAATTGGCTAGGATCAAGGCTAATACTTCTTGAGAAATTTTCTATTGATTGGAGCCATGAGCCTATTGCCATTTTAGTCAATTAGGCGGTATGCTCGATTTGAGTAGACTGTCTCTACTACAAATGGACATTCCCATTTGAGTTGAAATTTTCCTTTAGCCTTATGCGTCATGACCATGGGTCGACGAATGGCTAAGACCAGGTCGCCTTCTTTGAAGGATCATTCTCTAACTCTCCTGTTGAAGGCTCTTGAAGTCCGTGACTAGTAGATCTCGATTCGTTGTTGAGCATGAAGTCTCAATTCGTCTAGTGCCTCTAATTCTTGGAGACACTTTTGATGATATTCTTCAATCGTCATCTTCTTGGCAAGGGTGATTCTTAATGACGGTAGAATAAGGCTCGGTCAATGAATATGTCTGAGGAATGACGCGACCATGGGGATTGAAGAGCACTGCCCCCACACCTGTGACAATAATTCCTTCATGGCTCCATTGCGATGCGCCCTTGAAATAGAGTTCCCACTCAGAGACAGAATGATTTCACAAGCCTGGAACTTAGAGATTCTGGCTTCATCATGAGTACTAGCAGAGAGCTAACTTCTGATGTCATGTAGGGTGTAAAGACCATCATCAGATGTGTGATGTTGAACTTGACAACTAATTGCTTTGGTAGAGGTTGTACTATTGGACATACCGAAGAAAATGGTGTTGCCATTAAAGGTTCAAGCCCTTATGAGACGAAGCCGTAAATGCTGATCTGGCGTTGCTATGGAAGCATTACCATAGCCGTAGAATGTTAGGTTGGCGTTGCTGAAGAAGCGTTGTCATAGCTGTAGAAGATTGGGTTAGCATTGCCATAGCCGTAGACGACTGGGTTGGCGTTGCTGAAGAAGCGTTGCCATAGCCGTAGAAGACTAGGTTGGCATTGCTGAAGAAGCATTGCCATAGCTGTAGAAGACTAGGTTAGCGTTGTTGAAGAAGCGTTGTCATAGCCGTAGAGGACTGGGTTGGCATTGCTGAAAAAGCGTTGCCATAGCCATAGACGACTAGGTTGGCGTTGCTGAAGAATCATTGCCATAGCCGTAGGCGACTAGGTTGGCATTTCCACTCGACGAGATTCGAAGAATGTTGAACTTCGATCAGGAGGATTGTCCCGTCTCATTCTCATCATCAGAGGATTGTCTTGTCTAACTACCATCGTCTTCATAACTTGATCACAGATTATATTGATTGAAAATCTCAGCGGATTTTTCGGCAATTTCTGCCTGCTCAATCAGATCTTTCCATGAAATTAGCTTTGACAGCACCCATGTGGGCTTCCACTCGGCTAAGAAAGTAATGTCAGCATGTCTGGAGCAACATCGGCAATGGCATGTCCCGGCATCGTAAGGACAGGTTACGAAACTGTTCAGTGTAATCTCTGACTTAATCATTCTCCTTCTGTTTTTCTAAAAGGAGTCTGGTCATTGTTACACCAGATTGGTCCTCGTGGAATTGGGATAAGAACTATGATTTCAAATCAACCCAGGATTTGATAGATCTTTCAGCTAGATTTTAGAACCAGTCAAAGGCCACCCCTTGCAGGGTGCCAATAAAAAGTTGTGCCTTGATGGCGTCATTCCCTACTACATTTCTCGTTTGCTGATGGAAGTAGTAGATATGTTGGTTTGGGGAGCCTTTGCCATTGAACATGTGAAATATTGGCGGCTTAAACTTCATCGGATAAGGGACAGAGTCCCATTTGATGGGATAAGATCGAGTGATCCCAACATTCATTAGCTCGGTCTTCTGTGTAAGAGCATTGAGCTAGTTTTGTAGACTTTTGAGCATTTTCAATACGCCTCGTCTTCAGTGTACTCAATGTTTCAGACTCCGATCGAGGGGAGAAAATATCTTGTTGGTACAGTGACTCCTTATTGACGGAGATGTTAACTGGCTGCTTCCCTTTTGAAGGGCTCACAAGGGGCTGGGAAGTGAGTAGCAGTTGTTGAAGCATATTTTCGAGTCGGTATAAGCGCTCGTTGGATGCCTTCTTTTGGGTCTCCATCCGGTAAATTAGATCATTGATGGCCTCTCTGTCTGCCATGTTGGCAATCCACTCCTGCTCTTGACTTGAGTTAGGAGTTGTGTTTGACGCTATGGCCGAGTTAGCGTCATTAGCAAAAGGATGATCTACTTGTAGAGGAGTTCGTCGAACAGGCGACCTCAAAATAGAGTAGTCAAAGGGGATAGCTACCTCCCGTCTCTATCTAGTAACGCGATAGACACTATTGGTCTCTAGATCTGAGGTGCTACCGTCATCTTCTTGGGTTACACCGGTCATATTAATCGTGAACCCTTAGAGATCAAGGTCGAAAACAACCTTGTTCTTTTGAGATTGCTATTGCCACTTGTGAACCTTTAAGGAAGTACGATGTCCATCACGAGATGCCTTAAAGAGAACCCCCAGAGGGGTTGCTGATTGACGTCCAAATTTGAGGGACGTTTGAGAGTCCTGACCTTTGCTCTAGGCGAGGGTCGCTAAGAACTCGCTTGGGGCGAAGCTTATTTTACCTCCAGTGATACTGAGGTTCACTTCGCTTTGGGCGAAGCTGGGGTTGTCTTCACTTTGGATGAAGTTCACCCTACCTCCAGTGAAGTTCGGGCTATCATCAACGAGACTGGGGCTATCCTCAGAGAGGCTTGTCTTGCTCTTGGCGAAGTTTGTTTTGCCTTCGATGAGGTTGGGGCTATCTTTAGCGAGGCTCACCTTATTGTGGGTGAAACTGGAGTTGTCTTTACTCTGGGTGAAGTTCATTTGGCTTCCAGTGGACCTCAAGCTGCCTTTGGTGAAGTTCGCCTTGACATATGTGAGGGTCAATTTTGACACTTGGTTTGCATTGCGGTGAATTTTGTGATAACTTCTCACAGTTATCGTCGATGATTGGTTCGAGGAAAGAAATTTGGCAAACCTCACTTGGTCCAATTTAATGACCAGCGATTCAGCGAAAGATCTGAGGGTCTTAGTGTCGGACTGTGACACAATCTTCTTGTCGGTTGAAAAGGAAGTCCTTAGCGGAGTCGCCATCCTGTTTTGGGTCTTTTTCTATTACAATTAAAATAAATTACAATAAAAGATTACAATGAAACAAAGAAAAATTTATATTTCCTGGGGTTTTTCTATGTGCCAGTGGAGCATTGATCTTATACTCCGTTGACGGTCCAACTAAGACGATGCATCTTTCCCTGATTGATGATCTCTAATCTCTCAGAAGATAACGCAATCTTCTCTGGATGGAGAGATATTGACAGATTCTTTCTCACAATAACTGTTGATTAAGCTTGATGGCTAGCTGAAGAGAACGAATCCTTTCTCACAAGGATCGTTGATCGGGCTAAATGATTAGTCGATGATAATGATCTATAAAGATCAATGAGAATGGAAGGAGAGATGGGCTTTTTGTCTAGCCTCTGAATCTCTCTCTCTCTTTTTTCAATGGCAAATACCTTTCCTACGCCTCTCTCTTCTGTGCCCCGTGCCCCCTTTGCTTCATGTTAATCATGCCTATTTATAGGCTTGAGAGTATTAAGTGGGTGAGTTAGTCAGCCTTAAATCCCCTTAGGTGTGTTAATGGTCATTAACTCCCCTTAATTCCCCTTAAATGGGTGAGTTAGTGGTCATTAACCGCTTCCTTAAAAATAGCTTTTGAAAACGGTTATGGCGGGGTTCGCCAATATCGATCGTGGGCGAGGTTCACTGCAGTTGTGGGCAATGGTCATCACAAATGTGGGTGCACCTTATTCGGAAGTGGATGACTTAGTCCACTTGAGTTAATGTAGGCGGAATTCATTGGTTGGCGAGCTTCACCTATGAGTTCGAATTTGACACAGAATTCGACTCTAGGTTTGGCCAACTAATGATGCCTTTCGACTTGGCATGAGAGTCGACTCACATTCAATTTGGTCAAGACGACTCGACATGGGCTGCTTGGAGAGGGTCGCTTCAGTCATTAGGCGAACTTCGCTATATGTCCCACGTGGACTATTTGGGCAAAGCTCATTTTGAGTGAGTCTCACTAGAAGCCTCACTTTGACTTTTTCTTGAGCAAGAGCTACATTATGACTTGGGCGAGCTTCGCTATGCCTTGGGCAAGCTCCGCTGATAAGTTTAGATTTGGCTCAGAATCTAACTTGGACTCGTTTATTAACTCGGCTGACTTGAGGACGCTTTTTGACTCGACCCTAAGTCCGTCTTGAGGATTGACTTGGACTCAGGTCCTCTTTGGCTCAAATGCAGTCATGTTCACATATGATCCAAGTGAACTTCGCTATAGCCTACCAAATGCTAATGCTTGAGCCTATCTAAAGTATTTAGCCCATGGGTGTTTTACTTTTTAGACTCAGACTCAACATTGGTCCAATAGAGTATATTTTAACCGTCTACAAGCAGCAGATGTTCTGAGGACATCAGAGAGGACAACAATTTCGAGGCCAGAGATAGTTGAGAGGTCCTCAGTTTCAGCACTCGTACCAGCCATAGTATCAGCAGAGGTGCCTAGGGCAGCATGGTCAGCAGGGTCAGTAGCAACAGAGATAGGGTCAGGTTCTGACACTTACCGCTGAGCAGGCAGATGCATCTGGGGATATGGTCACAGGTACCATTTTCGTTTATTCAGTCCCGGCATTTACCCTATTTGATTCTGGGGCATCGTATTGTTTTGTATTCACTCAGTTCATAGCACGACACACTATTCCATGCGATAGTTTAGATGCAGGCTGGAATATCCATACAGGTAGCAGACTTCCAGGAGGGAGTGTAAGGGATGCCCTGTAGTAGTCTGCGGTAGGGAGCATTTGTAGACTTGTTAGTGATTAACACTAACGGGTTCGTGTTATTTTGGGGATGGATTGGCTCTACAGCTTCGATGTGATTATCGACTGTCAACGTAGAAGTGTGGTGTTCAAGATACCAGATCACCCAGAGTTTTAGTTTATGAGCGGTAGCAAAGTAATGGAGCGCCACAGTATCTAGCAGGCATGGATGGAGTATTAGCGTGGATAGAGGTAGAGGAGAAGCCTATACCAAAAATTGTCGAGGAGTTTCTTGATGTTTTTCTTAATGAGTTGTCGGGTCTGCCATCAGATAGAGACATAGTGTTTGTAATTGATCTAATTCCAGGAGTTGCACCTGCCTCTAAACCACCTTATCGGATGTAGGTATTTGAGCAAGTGTGAGTTCTTGCTAGAGCAAGTGTCCTTCTTGGGGCATATAATTTCAGGAGCAGGTATTTCTGTGGACCCAAAGAAGATTGATGCGGTGTTGAGGTTGGACCCGACTACATCTGTGACAGAAGTGAGAAGTTTCTTAGAGATGGCTGGATACTATAGGAAATTCATAAAGAATTTCGCTAAGATTGTAGGACCACTTACTAAGTTGACCCGGAAGGAGGTCAAGCTTTTTTGGACTCAGGAGTGTCAAGTAGCATTTGATGGATTAAAGAAGAAGTTGACGATAGCTCTAGTTTTGACAATTCTAGATGAGTCAGGATGGTTTGTAGTGCACACAGATGCTTCTGGTTTGGGTTTAGGTTGTGTTCGCATACAACACGGGAAGGTAGTAGCTTATGCATCTAGGCAACTGAGGACGCATGAGAGGAGCTACCCGGTTCATGATCTAGAGTTGGCGGCGGTCATTTTTGCATTGAAGCTCTAGAGGCACTATCTTTTGGGGCAAAGAGTGGAGGTGTATACAGATCATAAAAGTTCAAAGTATATCTTCACTCAGAAGGAGCTAAACATGAGACAGCACAGGGGGTTAGAGCTTATGGCAGATTATGATCTTGATTTGCAATATCACCCAAGAAGGGTTAATGTGGTGCCAGATCATTTGAGTAGGAAGCCTATGGCGATGAGACTTACCAGGCAGCAGAAGTTGTTAGCTGAGTTCTGGAGGATGAATATGGAGATTACTTTACTTGGAGCAGGGGGACAGTTGATGAGTCTGCAGTTACAGTCAACTTTGGTAGACCAGATCAAAGCTACCCTGTTCGAGGATGCTCGGTATCAAAAGTTTAAGAAACAAGTAGAGTCTAGGGAGAGAACTGATCTACAGATACATGAGGATGGATCCTTGCGATTCCATGGTAGATTGTGTGTACCTAAGGGCAGTGTCAGGAGAGAGTTGCTAGAGGAGGCACATAGTTCAGTGCTTTCTATTCATCCTGGGGGCACAAAGATGTATCAGGACTTGAGAGAGCATTACTGGTGGCCAAGAATGAAGATGGAGATAGCCCGATTTGTGTCAAAATGCTTAGTATGTCAGCAGGTGAAGGCCGAGCATCAGAGAACATCCAGGTTATTGCAACCACTTCCTATTCCCGAGTAGAAGTGGGAACACGTTACGATGGACTTTGTCACAGCTCTGCCAAGGAGCCAGAAGGGAAACAACACAGTATGGGTAGTAGTAGACCGACTCACCAAGTCGGCTCGCGTCATACCATTTCGAGTTGGATAGACAACGGAGAGTTTTGCGGAGTTGTACATGAGGGAAGAACATGATTTTTATCACAAATTTGGAGGAGCTTGCAGCAGTGTCTTAGGACTACACTGAGATATAACACAGCTTACCACCCTGAGACAGATGGATAATCAGAGAGGACTATACAGATTCTGGAGGACATGTTGCGGGCATGCATGCTAGATTTCAAGGGCTCTTGGGAAACCACTTACACTTGGTGGAGTTCTCTTATAATAACAGTTACCAAGCTAGCATCCAGATGGCGCCTTATAAGGCTTTATATGGAAGAAAATGTAGATCTCCTACCTGCTTGGATGACTTGGGTGAGCGGCGTCTGTTAGGGCTTGAGATGATTGTGCAGACAGTAGAGAAGATAAAGACGATACGGGATCGGCTTAAGTTGACTCAGGATAGGCAGAAGAGTTGGGCTAATGCTAAGAGGTGACCTCTACAAGTCTAGGTCGGAGAGCATGTCTTCTTAAAGATATCCCCAACCAGAGGAGTTATCTGATTTAGCAGCCACGAGAAGTTTAGTCCACGTTTTATTGGTCCATCTGAGATATTGGAGAGAGTAGGAGAGCTGGCATACAGGCTATTTATGCCCCCATCGTTGGAGGGAGTGCAAGATGTGTTCCATGTATCGCAGTTTCGACGATATGTGTGAGATGAGACCCACGTTCTAGACATCGCAGAGCTTCATATTGGGACGAACCTATCTTATGAGGAGACACCAATGAAGATTTTGACAGGAGAAGGTCCTCAAGAATAAGACTATCCCGTTAGTCTTAGTATCTTGGGGACACTGTGGGCCTAGTGAGGTGATGTGGGAGCGAGAGGACGATATTCGTCAACGCTATCCACATCTCTTTTCTATAGGTAACCTTAGTTCTTTCCGTGCATTGATTAAATTTCAAGGACGAAATTTGTTTTAAGGTGGGTAAGATGTGTAATAACCAAGTTCAAATAGGCTTATGGGCTAAGACTCGCTTATTGTTTGGCAAGAGTTTTCTTTTTAAGGCACAACTTACTTTTATTTTAAATCTGTAAGGGCCCAATTAGCAAATAACCTCAAATGGTGGTTCTCTAGGTAGTTATCATGTCATAGGGAAAAAATATAAATTTTTATAGATGTGAAAAACTTCCTGCGATTTTTCAGTAAGAACCACATCACGATCCATAT
>JBAKGM010054244.1:0-15850 GCA_037177215.1 Asparagus racemosus
CACGTTCCTCGTGGGATCGATAACTTTTTATACTATAACTTGTTAGTTGTATACTTGTAACTCCGGAGGTAACGCTCGTTATTTTCGCACAACAGGTGGTTTCCACAGAAGTAGGTTCTTCGAGTCACGTGGAGATTCCGTAATCTCCTGATCTTGAGGACTTAGTCGAGATGGAGATAAAAATCTTGACGGAGAGTTTGATGAGCTTGTTCAACCAGAGTGTGGCTCTCGCCTTGAAATCTCAGAGAGAGTTATCTACTCACACTCTCAAATTGTTGATAGATTAGCTGGGCATCTTAATGTCAGTTGCTAGTTCTGCTTGTACTGAACCCTTCAGAATGGCGATTGACAAAGCTAAGCTCTCTTGCTGAGAGTTGCAAAGTCTTCGTATAGCTGATCTTAACAGTATTGCTGAGCTCGAATTCCTTCATTTGTCAGCAACTCATCGTAATGCTAGCGAATCTTCTCGCATGGAAATGAAGCAGGTTAGCATGAAAGTTCAGAGTCTGAACGATAGCATTTCCCTCGCTGAAGGTTATTAGGCAGAGCTTCAAAGTGCTATCCAAGAAAAGGATGTAGTGATCAATGAGGCTAAAGCAACCATTGCTATGGCTCAAGCATGTCTGGATGTAGTTCAACATTAGAAGCAAGAGCTTGAATTTCACCAGGTTGAATTCAACAAGAAGTTGGATTCTCATATTGCAGAGCTTCAGGCTGAGAAGAAAAGCTTTCTGTTATAAGATCACAGGCCACTCCTATTGACCGTCGGGTCTTGAAGGAGAAGGCTCAGAAGAGTGCTCAAGATGTTAGGGACTCTAGAATGGCTGACTGCATTGCACAGATACATGCTTTTCATCTGTTTTCCCTGTAAGATTTCTTTGTAACCATTTAGCTCTTTTAATAAATAAAAGAACTTTTTGTCTCCAAAGGATGTGTGTACGATAGAGGCATAATGATAACGTATCGCAGTGACATCTTTGCTGAGGAGAATAATGTTGAGATCAAACTGATAGAGGAGTAGTGTTAACATAACGGTTTGACCAAACTATCACTGTTCAGAGGCGTAATGTTAACATGGCAGTATGAGGATATTTGACAGAGGTGTAATGTTAAGCAGTCAAATAGAATAACTGACAAAGGTGTAATATTAACTGGTCGTTCAAAAGGGTCCGAAAGGACGACTACCATTTGGAAGTATAGTATTAACTTAACAATAGGAAATCAGTGAAGGTGTAATGTTAACTAATCAATTTTTGATATGAGGAAATTGACAGAGGTGTAATGTTAACTGGTCAAATTTTCTAAGATAGGTTGAGAGAGGTGTAATGTTAACCTGATGACGAAATGGTCTGATGGAGGTGTAATGTTAACCTGACGACGAAATGGTCTGATAGAGGTGTAATGTTAACTAGTCAAGTCATTTGAAATGAGAAATTGTTCAGAGATGTGATGTTAACATGACAATTTGATCAATTTGGTACTGTTCAGAGATGTAATGTTAACATGATAGTGATAAGGATATTTTTGGTTGGTACTGTACAGAGGTGCAATGTTAACATGATAGTAATGATGGTATTTGGAGTTAAGTAGAGGTGTGGTGTTAACGTGATGACTCATTGGGGGTTTTGGATTAAGAAGGTCATTATTTCTGATCAAAGGTGGAAACTTAAACGTGATCAGGATCTCTGTATGGAGATAAAATTAGCTAATATCATGTATAATGTTTCTTGAGAAACTTCTCGTTCATTGGTGCCATGAACCGATTGCCTTTTTGGTCAATTAGGTGATACGCTCAATTTGAGTAGATCATCTCTAATAAAAACAGACCTTCCTAATTTGGGTTGGAATTTTCCTTTGGTCTTGTGCGTCATGACCATGGATCGACAAACAACTAAGACCAAGTCGCTTTCTTTAAAGGATCATTCTCTGACTCTCCTATTGAAGGCTCTCGAAATCTATGACTAGTAGATCTCGATTCTTTTGCTAAGCTTAAAGTCTCAGCTCATCTAGTGCTTCTAATTCTTAAAGGTGCTTTTGATAATATTCTTTAGGCATCATCTTCTCGGCAATGGCGATTCTCAATGACGGTACCTGAATTTCTAGAGGGATCATAGCTTCACATTCGTAGATCAAGAAAAATGGCGTTGAGCTCGTGGAAGTGCGAACTATTGTTCGATAAACCTATAAACACTCTCTAAGTTTCTCGTCCCAATCTCGTTTGTTAGAGGAGATGAACTTCATTAGAAGTCTGATGATGATTTTGTTGAAAACTTCAGCTAGACTATTAGTAGCTGGAATGTATGGTGTAGAAGTCACATCTTTAATTTTGAACTTTTTGAAGAATGGCGGGCTGATAAATTGGGGACTATTGTCGTTTGAATGATTTGTCTGGGAACACCGAATCGGTAGATCATGTGATCCCTCAAGATTTTGATCATTTGAGATGTCTTGACTTATTTGAGGGGAACAACTTCAACCCATCTAGAGAAGTAGTCTGTAATGGCTAAGATGAATTGATGGCCTTTGGCAGACGGAGGACGGATTGATCCAATGATGTCCATGCCCCAAGCTTCAAATGGCCATGAGCTTACTGTTAGATGTAATTCTTTCGGAGGTTGATGTATGAACTCAGCATGGACTTGACATGCATGACATCGTTTAGCATATGCTACAGCATCTGCTATTATGTCGGCCAATAGTATCCTAGACGATGAAGTCGGTTCTGAAGTTTGGGGCCTAGTTGATGAGCTCCACATGCACTGTCATGGACTTCTTTTAACGGTTCTTGAGCTTCACTTGGTGATAAGCATCGAAGAAAAATTCCATCGAAGGATCGTCTGTACAAAGTCTACATAGCAGAATCATAGAAGAAGCACGAAGATCTTCTTTGAATGGATACTGCCTACTTTGGACTATCTGGTAGAATCCCATGCAGGACGTAGTCAATTATTGGGAACCACCAATCATTGCCTTCAAAGTGAGTTGGCATGACGTACACTTCGTTGGCTTCAAGAATATGCTTTGGGGAGTATAATTAATGGCTAGCCACCGTGATGCGCCTAGTAGATTGGGGCACTATGGCAAGTGGGGCTGCAAGAGATGCCAAATCATCCGCAAAGGTGTTCTCAAGGTGAGCTACATAACTGATATAGAAACCTTTGAAGGACTAAGCAAGCTTCATCGCCGCTTTGTGGTAGGGTATGAGGTCGTTATGGTGGACCTCATATTCCCCTTTGATTTGATTGACGATCACTTTGGAATCACCGTTGGCTTCGAGATATTTGACACCCATGTCTTGATTGAATTGTAGGTCAATTACAAGGGCATTATATTCAGCTACATTGTTAGAGCATGGCTCGGTCAATGAATAGGCCCGAGGGAGAACATATCCGTAGGTGTCAATTAGCACTACGACCATTCCTATGATAATTTCTTCCTTGTGGTTGCGTCTTGATGCACTGTCGAAGTACGGTTGACATATCTGATAGTCTGAGGCTGTATTTTACTCAAAGACTTCATCCAAGATTTCTTCGTAGAGTTTAGAAGACTCGCGAATGGCGTGCTCTGCCACAAAATCAACTATTACTTGACCTTTGACTGTTTTCTATGACACGAATATCATGTCGTATTGCGAGAGCAGTATCGCCCATTTTGGTAACCTGGAATTCAGTGATCCAGGTTTCATCATGAGTATCCCTAGAGGATTGACTCTTAAAATAACGTGGATGGATTGGCCGATAAGGTAATGTCACATCTTCTGAATCGTGAGGACCAAGGCTAAACATTCCTTTTCAACTGGATTGTAGTAATGCTCAGCTCTAATCATAGTTCAGCAGAGGTAGTAAATGTCTTGCTTGGCCATTTTCATTTTTCTGAGCGAGCAGTGCTTCAAGGGATTGGTTCATTTCTCTAACATAGATCACGAATAGTTTACCTGATATTGGCATGGACAAAACCCGTGGCTTCGTAAGATAACCCTTGATTTTGTTGAAAGTTTCTTGGCAAGTATCGTCCCAGATGAACAAAACACCTTTCTTCATGAGTCTTTGAAATGGTTGAGATTTTCCAGACAGATTGGCGATGAACCTTTGGATGTAGGCAAATCATCCTTGTAGACCTCTGAGCTCTTTGAGATTCCTCGGAGGTGACATCTCTTGGATAGCCTTTACCTTCTTGGGGTCGACATGTATTCCTTTAGATGTCACAATAAATCCTAGGAATTTTCCTAATAATACCCCTTGGAAGGATTTGGTTGGAATCATCTTGAGCTAGTGCTTTCGCATAATTTTGAACCCTATTCTCAATTCGCTAAAGTGATCTTGCTTGTGACGACTTTTTATTGCGAGGTCGTCAACGTAGCATTCCACTGTCTTACACAAATGTTCATGACAGATCGTGTTCATAGCGCATTGATAAGTAGCCCCAGCATTATTCAAACAAAGGGCATTACTGTATAACAGAATACTTCTAAAGGACATCCTCTCAAAACGGCGCGTATTGTCGACCATGACATCTGTGATAGGGAGAGGAAATTTACCCTTTAGGCAAGCAAGATTGAGATCCTAAAAATCAATGTAGATCTAGATCTTGCCATTTTTCTTCATTACCACCACAATGTTGGCCAACCAATCAAGGTGTTGTTATTCACGAATGAGCCCGCATTCAATGAGCATGTGGATTCCTTCTCGATTAGCTCCATCAACTCAGGATGGAAGCGTCGTTGTTGTTGCTTGACTACCTTAACACTAGGGTTGATGTCAAGACGATGTATAGCCACATTGGGATCTAGGCGTGGCATGTCTTCATAGCTCCAGGTGAATACATCAATGTATTCTTGAAGGAAAACTTCGAATTCTTCTTTTTCAATGGATGATAGACTTTCCCCGATAAAGATGGGCTTGGGGTTGATTTTATCACCTATGTTGATTTGAACCACCTTATCTTTGGTGGGTGGCTCTCTGACTTAGAAATAGGATTCCCATTGCTTCTCAAGTTGCTTTGCCCATGCATCATCTTCAGGATCTTCCAATACTTCATATTCATCGAGATACATGGTCAGGTCATATGAGACCATGTTGGCTATGAATTCATTACACAAAGCTCTAAGGTTGATGTCAGAACTCCAGTTGGATGTGTCTAAAGAATCACTTAGGAAATCATCAGATGCTAGTCCTGTTTGTGGCTCGGCTTCAGGAGAAATATAACTGCGTCCTCGCTTGGTTCGATTGTAGTAATCTAAGACATCACCTTCTGGTGTATAGGGGATCAAAGAGACTTGTAGTCCTCTACTGAAGTTCAACCCTTCTTTTGTAGTCAAGTTGTATGCCATCTTTGCCATAATCTGTTGAGACTGCTGGCTGTATCAGGAGAATTCTGGCACTGCTTTAGCTTGCTCTTTAGAGTTTGGACAATAAAATTGCATCTCGATTTTTCTAAAGATTATCATATTTAAAAGACTCTTGTTGTAAAAGAGGCATCCTCCTAGTTGTCTAGCTACTTGTGAGCAGAATGAGATCCGTTTACCGGCATATGCAATGCCGGTTCTAAAGTAAGTCTGGCCATTAAATTTTCGACTCTTGAGTTTTCAAACATAGAGTCTAAAGAGCAATCGTAAGAAAACTCTTCTTCATTAAAGATCCAATCACCCTGATTTTTGGCGGATTGGTCGATACTGAGGTCATCTAGGGTAATTACAAGTGGATCTATCTCCTAGACTAAATCATCAATGGAATCTAGCTCAATATCTGCATTATTACCGCTATCCTCATCATTGAGGAGAACAATCTCAATTGTCTAATTTTCACCATACAAGAGAGAGTCAGTGAAGTAATCCTCCACCCCCTTGAAAGAATGCTTCATCAATGTATTTAAAACGCTGATGAAGTGTTGAGGGGACGATCACATTGAAATGGATCCAAGGTCGTCCAAGTAGAAGGTTGTAAGGTGTCTCAATGTCAATGGCATAGCAAGTCACTTCCATCTTTAGATTTTTGATCTAACACTTAAGTCAGATCTTTCCAAGAGATCAGCTACTACTAGCGTTGAAGGCGAGTGTGGTCGCAGAAGTCTTTGAGAGCTTGTGGAGGGGAATACCCAAAAAGCTCAAGAGTCTTGTGGAATTATGCTTAACAGAGCCTAGATCAATGTGAATCCTCTCAACCCTAGACGACCCTATATACCTGCTGTAGTAAAGGGGTTAATTATGATGACAATCTTTGAGAAGCATGTCCTCTGGGGTGAAGGTGATGTTCAACATCTACTTTTGGCATTGATAGCCTTGCTCGTGTCCTTCATCTTGAGGAGGTTTGGTCATGTGGGCAGGAAACGCCTCACTATCATTAAGAGCTTCTTTCAAAGCTTCTGTCGTATCCTTAGACAAAGCTAAAAGTTTGAATAAGGTGATATGAGCTAGAATGTTGGCCAATTGAGCCACAATGTCATATTTAATTGGGGCCTTGGGGTCACTTGGAGGACACTGTATGGCTTTATCGAACCGAGTCTCCTTTTACTTAGTCGGTTCATGTTGTTTGGATGTTCCTGGCTGATTGTAATTCCTTAGGTAATCTTTGTCAGATCTTGTCCCTATCATGGCCACTTTCTCTCCCTCTTAGTCGGTAAGTGAAATTATGTGTAGAGATTCTTCTACGATAATTGCGGAGATGGCATTGCAAGTCTTCATCTTACGCTTATCCTTGGGCTTCTGAAGAGTCCAATTCTCATCTTGATGAAGGTTGGGATGCATCCACATTACTTCGCCTCTCTCAGTGGTGATAGGGATCAAGCCTTGGGTTTGTTGATTTTGGCGGTCGTGGTTGACCTCTTCAGTTCAAGCCATAGGGATGGGGACTACACCATCTTTGGCTTGGATTTATGGCATGGAGCCGAATTAGAGGGTCACCATGTTAGCTGTGGCCTTTTTTTGCTCGGGTTTGAGCTTAAGAATTCTAAATTCAATGAATGTTTGGATCTTATCCTTGAGGATATAGCAATTCTTCGTCAGGTGTCTCAGCATCCTATGATAAAGGAAATAATTGGGGTAGTCGATCTTTCCGACTTCTTCAAGGCATCGAGCTTCTGGGAGCTTCAAACGATTTCCTTTGTTGAGTATGTGGAAGATGGTGACTATATGCTCGTCCTTTAATGAATAATTGCGCTGTGAGTCTCTTTGGCATTTGGTTGTGACGTTTTCCCTTACTTGCCTTTGTTGCCCTTAAAGTTAGTGCGAGGCTCGAACTTGTTAAAATGTTCTGATGACTTTTCGGCTATCTCATCTTGTTCCATCCAATCCTTCTAAGTATGGGCAGTGACGGCACCCATGTGAGCTTCAATTCTAGCCATGAAGTTGTGCTGGCAAGTCTAGAGCAGTATTGGTAGAGGCATGTCTCGACATCGCAATGTCAAGTTACAGTACCTTTCGATGTATTCTCTAACCATCTCATTTCTGCTTTGTTTCTCAGAAAGAAGTTTAGCCATGGTAACATCAAATTGTTCTTCGTGGAATTGTGAGAGGAACTTGGATTCTAAGTCTAACAAGAATCTGATTGAACCCTCAGGAAAATTTATAAACCAATCAAAGGATACCCCCTGATGGGTGGCAATAAATAGACGTGCCTTAATGGCATCGTTATCCACTACAATTCTAGTTTGCCAGTGGAAGTAGTAGATATGTTTGTTCAGAGAACCTTTACCATCAAATGCATGTAGCGTAGGTGGTTTGAACTTCATCGGGTAAAGAACCATGTCCCACTTGAAGGGATAGGTCAGATGATCCCAACCTTCTTGAGCTTAGTTTGTTGAGAAAGAACATTAAGCTACTTTTGAATATCTTCCAAGGCTTTCGCTTCCTTGTTCGGCTTTGAAGGTAGCGTCATTCCGGATTTTGAATGTTCAGCATCCACATTGTCTTTGTTCTTGATCTTTATCCGAGGAATTTTCGCCAATTAACCTCTTCCCTTTTGAAGAGCTTGGTTGAGGATGAGAATTCAGTAAGAGTTGCTCAATCATTTTTTCCAGACGTTCAATCCGATCATCCAAATCTTTCTTCTGAACTGCCATTTGTGCAAGAATATCTTCTCGATCCATTGCATTTACTTCCCATTGTCGATCTTGACTTGAACTAGGAGTTGGATTTGTCGCTATGACGGAGTTGGCGTTGCTAGGAGTAGATTGATGCATTTGAGAAGAGGGCTGTGGCATCTGCGCTTGAAGAGAAGAGTAGTCGAAAGGGATTGCCACCCTCCTTCTTAATCTTGTGTTGCGGTAGGTACCTTTAGCTTCTAGAATTATGGATTCAATGTCAAGAGAATATATTGGATCGAGAGAGCTATCTGCACTTTCTTCATCATCCTTGGAAGTCACACTTGTCATATTGACAGTGAATCCTTGGAGCCTGACCGAGACACTTGAAGACGGATTTTTTGCATTGGCAACTCTTTTGAACTGCTGAGACTACTTATCTGAGGGTTGCACAATGCTGACATATGCATGCTCTCTTTAGAGTTGTGAATTCTCTCAAATTAGTATAGGTGCCAATATTGCTGGTCTCGGTCTTGTAGGGCAAACGTCACTTATGATGACGCTGGCCAGATGTTTGTCCAATGAAATCACTAATGATGATATTGTTCTCTTGAGGGAATTTAGATGAGGAGTTACCCTCACTCTTAGCTTCTATCGGGTAAGCATAGTGAGCTTTGCGAAATGCTTTGAATCGAACTCCTAAAGGAGTTGAAGACTGAAGCTTGAGATCAGATGTGGTAACATCTTGATCTTCGCTCAAGGCAAGTGTCTTAATTCCTTTACTCTTGGCAAAGTTTGTTTGGCTTCCAGCTAAGCTCAAACTATCTTCGGCGAAGATGACCTTTCCACAAGCGGGGGTCATCTCGGACCTGAGATTCACATTGCCACAAATTCTACGACAACTACGTATAGTTGCTGTTGATTGTGGATTTAGTGGCCATTAAAGTAGGAGATAATGGGGGAGCAGTTATTTCCCTGAAAATAGCTTTGAAACGGCTATTAGGCGGACTTCATGGATTTGGCAAAGTTCGCTGAAGACGTGAGCGCAGGTCGTCGTGGGTGTGGGTGAGGGTCGCTACAAATGTGGGCACGCCTTCTTCGGAAGTGGATGACTTGATCCACTCGAGTTGACGTGGGCAGAGTTTATTGATTGCCGAACTTCGCCTATGAGTTCAAATTTGACACAGAATTTGACTCAAGGCTTGGCTGACTAACGGCGCGTTTCGATTCGGTTGCATGGGTCGACTAGTGTTTGACTAGGTTGGATCTAGTAAATATGTGCTGCTTGGCGAGGGTCACTTCAATCATCAAGCGACCTTCACTGCGTCTTGTTGTGGGCTTGACTTTGTATCCATTCGAAGTGTTTAGCCTATGGGCGTTCACTTCTTGGATCCAAGCTCGTCATCGGCCTAAGTGAAAATACATTTTGACCGTCTACGTTTATATTCAAAATATTTCAACATTCTTTTTATGTAACGATATGTAATCATAAGTATTTTGTTATAAATATTTGTTCAAAATCTCATGTTATTGGGATATTGGTTCTACGCTACAGGTCTATGAATACTGTGGTGCATTGACATAGTATGATGAAGGATCAAGGAAGAACAAGCAAAATAATCTAAAACAAAACTTTCTTTGTGTTATACATGGAAGAATGAGATTATTTGTTTTGATCGATTTACTTGTGCGTTGTAAATATTCAAGGTAATGTTTTAAAATGCTATACTATTGTATTATACTTACTGACTTATCGTGACAATTGCTTGCCAAAAAGATGTTTTAAGATTTGTATATGAGATAATATTCATTACATTGCACAAGGACCCAGATACAATGATTCAAGTTTATGAAACAATATTATGTTCTTAGTATGGTAATTAAGTGCTAATTTTATAGGTTAAATAATAAGATACTTACTTTACAGAGATGTGATGCACATACACAGTTTACAAATTACAATAATTTATAGAGCACAAGGTACATATAATGCATGAGTGCACCCTTAATAAAAGAATAATCAAAATCAGGTTTTTAAATTTAAAGATCCTAAGAGACTTCAAGAATTTGCAATTTTTTTATGGAACAATCCTATGAATTTGTAAAATTTATAAAAATAGCTAAAAGACTTTTAGAAATTGCATTTTTTTTCAAAAAGTCCTAGACCTTACAAACACCCAAAATGCATCCATAACTTGTAGAGTTTGCAGAAAAAAAATCCCAAAATTTGCATATCAGTAAAAAATCAGTTAAGTTATATTTCACAGTAAGTATTTTATTTACCCATCTTACTTCTAAAATTGTATTATGAATTTGCAAAGTATCTATAAAATTCAATGACATACATTATCTTAAATTATAATTAATAAGACTATCTTTTATGTTTTACAAAATAGAATTGCGTCCTTTAGGTATTCGAAAAATTGCAAATTTTTATAGAAAACACTCAATTTTATAAAATACCAGAAATTAGTAAAATATATAGATTAAATCTCTAATTTTTTGCCAAAAAAACCTAAGTCTTTATAATCTACAGAAAGAACCCAAAATTTTCATATATTTTTGAAAGAACCCTATAACTTTATAAGATCTACAAACTAACCCCTTCAAAAATAAACCTCATAAATATTTATATGTAGTCTATGGTTTTAATGATGAGAAAATTACAAATAAGTCCTCTACGTTTGTCATAATTACATCCAAAATTAAACTTTTCCATAATTTATATATCTAATTGCATAAAATATTTTATAACCTAAAACATGTAGGTCCACGTGCAACGCACATGCACTATACTAGTAAAAATAAAAGAGCATAAAAGTGAACCTATACTACAAAAGAAAAATGCATAAAAATAATAAAAGAACATGAAAAATAAACAACAAAATAAAAGAACATGAAAGTAAATCTAAGCTACAAGACATGAAAATAAAACTAATCTACCAACATAAAAACAAATTCCTAAATATGAATGTCTAAAATAAGAAAATAGAAGAGAAAAATGAAAACTTACATTGCAAGGTGTTGGCCCCTAAAAAGAAAATCTTTTCTTCATCTCCATCAACAAAGATGAAGAACAAACTTAAAATGTGAAAAAAATTACTTTTATTAAATTTTTATTAATCGCAAACTAAGTTTAGAAGTTTGTAAGGTCTTCTCAATTAAGAATAATCTTCCTCTCTAAATAGTGATTATTACCAAGTTTTTTATACCGTCTAGTCCTAACTCTACTCCTCTATTTATAGATAACAAGAATCTCTCACAACCCTTAGATTGTCTTAGCCTCCAAGTAACCCTCACAACCATAGGATTTGACTTAGGCCCCTAGTAACCTTCATGACCATAGGATCTCCCAAAATAATCTATATCATTGATTCAATATTTAGGAGATGGGCTTTGTGAACTTTATTTCTTTTGTATTTAATTCATTTAACACTCTTGGGCTTCTCTTAAATACTCTTGGGCTTCTTAGAATTTGGCTTGACCTTCGAATAATTAAATGTATATCAATTAAATTTGAATTTCTATCATAATTTTTTGTTGCTAATAAAATTTCTAGAATATGTCAATTTGGATAGCTCCGTATCATCGAGATATGTAATTTTCATATATAACATATTGAATTCTACTTTTCAGATTGGGAGATATCGCCTTTTCATTGCAGTTGACCATCTTAGGCACGAATTTGACTTTATTTCTTTCTAGATTTAATTTGATTCTCAATTGTAAGCAAAGTTATTAATAATTACAGACCAAGAAAGTAATGAGTACTGAGATTTTGATTCTAAACTTAGTAGTGGGTTTTAGATTTAGGCATTCTGGGCTTCATTAGAGATCCTTTGGGCTCGAAATAACCTTCATTTGAGCTCTAATTCAATAATTCCTCTTTTCCTACAATTTAAGAGAAAAATACATTATTAATGATATATTTATTTAAATAAAATAGATAATAATGGTATAAAAGTGTAATAAAATATGATGATCAAATATCCACACACCTAAACTTTTGCTAGTCCTCTAGCAAGGAAAGAAAATGAAAAAGAAATAAATAAAAATCTTGACTCACTTTCGCATGAATCGCTATTGTATTTAGCATATACAAAAAGCCCTTAAACCCCTAGGTTATTCTAGTGGACGAGCTATAGTTTCGTGATGGTTTACAGTAAATTTACCCACAAAATTCAGTCAACTTGCCAACTTAAAAAGGTCAGTGTATAATTAATTCACCTGATAAATTTAAACAATCTACATGATGCTAGTTTTTACTTAAGAAAATATATTTATGTATAACTTCCACATAAACCTCTTAAAAAATCTTTTCATTATAGGTATACAAAACCAAGTCTAAATTAGAAATTTAATTAAATGTTTTGAAAAGATCATGCTAACTCTTTATTTAAAACAAATTTTAAGTCTCTTAATCAATTTATTTTTCAAGAGCATGTAGACAAATATAACTATACATATAAATACATTGTAAGTATATGTTTTTCTTTTTTTGGCACTCTTTATCACTTGGTGATTTTGTTCTACTTTATCGCGCTTTCTAAGTGACCATTTAACGAGTTTTGTGCCAATGAATCCCAACCCAATTGGGCTTAGGTCATTAAGCATGGAAATACGTCTCTAGCTTAATCACTCGCTCAAATTAGGCTTTGTAAGATGGAACCACCTTGGAGTTTAAGAAATTTTTTTATTGGTGCCCATCTTTCACACTCTTCTTTACTTTAATATTTTTTAATAAAATATATATGAGTATATGTATATAAAGTTTTTGAAAAATATTTAGAGGAAGGGAACTGGAGGAAATTGCTATTCACTCTAAGCTTAGCATGCAAAAATTTCATTATCTTAATTAAAAGTCTAAGTTGGACTACAGTGAAGTATACTACTTTAAAAACTATTTCTTAAGGTTAACTTGACTATAAAATAACTAAGGATTAGAAAATTGAAAATTTATCAAGTATATCAGGTATTAATTAACTCTATTAAGTTGGTAAGTGACATTTTTTTAGGGAACAAAAAGAAAAGAGAAGAAAATATGAAATAGAAAGAAGAACAAATGGTAAAATAAAGAGAAAAAATGACTAGTCCCCGTGTGCACGCCCAAATTTTGCATTGTCCTCAATGCACTCTATGGTGGACAACGTAAAGCAGATAGAAAATAAAGCACTTATATTTATTCGGTTGACCTAGAACAATGATGAAATGATGAAAATATGCAATTACCTTTGATATGAGGAGGATGTAGCCAACAATTTCTTTTTTTCTTCTTTTTTTCTTTCTTTTTTCATCATTTTTTATTCATTTTTTCATCTTTTTTCTAATTTTTTTCCAACTCTCTTTTTTTTTGTCTTTTTTTTAAAAGAACAAGAAACTCTCAAGTGAGAGAAGAATAAATTTTTTTGTTATTACAAGATAAAGAGTAAAGATGTAGAATAAATGATTGAAAATGAAAAGCTCGCATTGTACATCAAATCAGACCTTATTGCTGAAAGTTCTACCACGCATATTGAAGAAGTCTAGAATGATAAACTTAAAGATGTACTTAAATTCTGAACACTCCAAGATTTTCAATAATTTCTACAGCATTTGAAGGTAGGTAAGAACAGGGTTATGCATTGTAAATTTCTAATGTTGATCAGACAAAAAGCAAGTCTCAGATTTAAACTCAGGTTACACATGATTAAAGGCTAGTACAACCAGTTCTTCTTTGAAAATTTCCTTATACCCACAATTTATGGTTGAGTTATGATAAGTTGGTTGTTCTATATTTCTAGAAATCTAAGTTCATTAGCAAAGAGTTCTTCAAACTAAGATCTAGAAATTTGTGTCCACATCCGTACAAACTAGTCTGATTCAAATTCTTCCAGTATCTTGATTTTATCTCCAAACATTTCCTCAAAACTGGGGTCTGATCACTCTCTTCTTTAGGATAACACATGTCTTAAAAAACGAGTGGATTAAGATTTGCTATTTCTTTGGTCTTAAAAGTTGGTTCAACGCTGATTAATTGATTGATATTATCCCTAATCCAAACTTACATACACCAAAATAATTGTTTTAAAGAATGTTTTAACTAAAAAGGTAATTAGGAAAAATTTGTAAGCAAAACAAAAGTGAGTTAACTTTTTTTTTCTTCCTCTTTTTGTAAGAAAAAACTAAAAGACTTAAAAGATTAATCAGGGAAGAAAAAAACATAACTAAAACAAATTAAGAGTAACCATTTTGAAACAATCACCCTTAATTCTAGGGTTAAGCCTAGACTCAACTAGACTAGCTCCTAACTAAAAACTCCTTCAATGAAAAGATTGAAGTTTACTTGGTCAATTAGCCAAGTAAGGATAGTACTAGAGGGAGGCCAAAGACAAATTAAGTACCTTATTCC
This sequence comes from Asparagus racemosus, assembly GCA_037177215.1. Taxonomy (NCBI): domain Eukaryota; kingdom Viridiplantae; phylum Streptophyta; class Magnoliopsida; order Asparagales; family Asparagaceae; genus Asparagus; species Asparagus racemosus. The sequence continues at coordinate 14,405 of JBAKGM010054244.1, forward strand.
TTGCGGAGCACTTTATGCACCCCTAAACCATGCCTTAGACACCAACGAATTCAAAAACTTAAACCGGTTCACCTAAAGATTTCTTGTTCTTTAATGATCTCGAGTCCTTAGGGGCTAATGTGTAATGAGTTTTAAAGGTTTGGGTTTGTAAAGTGAGGAATTAGTGATTTGTGCGCTAAGGAAAGGGTAATAAAATCCCTCATCTTATCTTGATTTGGGGGTATTGCCCTTAAGAGTATTTTCAAGTGTGTGTCAAATCAAGATGCTCAAATTACTTGGGTGAATTCGTACGAACTATATGCAATGAGGCCCTAAGAATTAAACATAACTACTAAGGATACAAAGAAGAAAACATTTTTTTATTAGGGTCAACAAACAAACAAATAAATGTGAGAGAAGAACTCTTGTTTGAATTTATTATCTTGTTAGTAGTTGTTTAAATGGAAGGTGGATTTTATTAGGGTCATCAAAAGAATGTTTTTTGTTTTATTTTTATTAGCTCCTAATTGTCTCTAATGTGAAAAACCTAACTAGAGGGTGGAATTAAAAATAATAGAAAGAGAACTTATCTTTTCAAGCAAATCTTCTATTTAATTTTCAACCTTCTCCTTCAAAGTTGTTCCTTCACACTAAAACACCCAAATTAAAGAACCAAAATAGAAAAATTCTAATTATAAGCATTTTCCCCTCCAACGACGCCAAAAACTTGGTTGGTTGTGAAATATGTGTCAAGATTTGCAAGTGCATAATCAAGATATAGCATAGTATGATGTTGATCCCATGAGAAATGTATGTAGGAAAATTGTAATTTGAATCCTAGATTTATGTGTAGACAATTAAGAGTAAAAATGTGGAGAGATAAAGAGTGGGTGTGGTTATTTACAAATAAAAGAAAATTAGAACAAGAGGGGAGAAAGAGAGTGACAAATAAGAGAAAATAAAAAATAACAAGGAGGAGAAATAAATAAGATAGAAAAGAAAAAAAAATCAAAAAGAGTAAAATCAACGCAAGTGAGACGGAGGAAACTCAAGAGAAAAGATAGGAATCTAGAATTGAATCCACTAGTTAATTCCATCAAGGATTTATGAACCACTCATTTTTTTATCACATTTTACTTTGGATTTCTTAAGCATAGACTATCAAACCACTTAAGGAAAGTGTAGGCATTGAAAATTGTCTATAAATCCCCGACCATGACTCGTGACGAATCGTGGAATAAATCCAACTATGAAGGTTCAGATTTGCAAATATCGACGAGACTAAATGAATCAGACTCGGAAAACAACAAAACAAAGCCACGTGGGCGGCTATGTGGCCGAGCCACCATTTGATGGCTCGGCCAAACCGAGCCACCATTTGGTGGCTCGGCCAAACCAAGCCAACAAGTGGTGGATCGGTGGACGAGCCAACAAGTGCTGGCTCGGCTGCCTAGCCACCAAACGGTG
>JBAKGM010054253.1:0-15849 GCA_037177215.1 Asparagus racemosus
ACGTCGTTCCGAGATGACGAGCGAGTGGGCTTACTCACATTAATGTTCTGCTTTTCCGTTTTAATCACTCATTAGTGGTTATGACCATAACAAAGTTGATTTGAATCAAGACTCCTATCAAATAGGAGACTTGATCTTTGTATAACAAAGTAAATTGAATCTAATTTGTTATCACATCTTTCAGATTTGATACCGTCAACACTCCCTCTCAAACTTGTAGAATGAAATACTCTAACAAGCTTGCCAGCAAGAGATAAAAACTTGTTGGCTTTGTAAATATTTCCGCCAGTTGAAGATGACTTGGCACGATGTTTGAAGAAAACCATCTTGAATTTTGTCTCGGACGAGATGGTAGTCAAGCTCTATGTGTTTAATGTGCACATGAAAAACAAGATTGGAGGCAATGTGGAGAGTAGCTTGATTGTTGCAATATAGTTTGGCGGTGGTGAATTTGACACGAAGATCATGAAGTAGATAGCTAAGCCAAAGGAGTTCACAAGTAGGAGAGGCCATAGCACGATATTCTGCTTTAGCAGAAGAACGAGAAATCGTCAATTGTTTCTTAGATTTTCACAAAATAGGACTTGAGCCAAGAAAAGTGCAATAGCATGTTGTGAAGCGCCAGATCATGGCACAAGAGGCCTAATCAGAATCATAATGTCCATGAACCGTAGGAAGGCTATCGGCTGAGAGAAGGATGCTAGTGTCCGGAGATGAATTGATATTGAAGAACTCAAACTGCTACATGCCAATGAGGTTCATGAGGTGCGCTCATGAACTGGCTAAGGAGATTAACCGCATAGACAATATAAGCCCATATCATTATGACATATAGCAAGTGACCAATCAAACGACGATATTATGAAGGATCTGACACAAGAGGACCATCGTCAAGATTTAGCTTGAGATTTTGTTCCATGGGAAAAGCACTAGTGCCTCCTTGCAAGTTGACATCTCGAATAATGTCTAAGGCGTACTTCTTCTGAGCGAGGTAAATGCTATGCTTTGGGTGAGCCACTTCAAGACCTAGAAAGACCTTGAGAAGGCCTACAATTTTGATGTGAAATTTTGAGTACAAAAATTTCTTAAGAAGCACAACATAGGCATATGACCATCACCAGTAATTATAGTGTCATCTACATAAACAAGAACAATAGTTACCAAAGTGCCACATTGAGATGTGAGCAAGGAATAATTGGCCATGGGTTGAACAAAATCAGCCTCCAATAGGGCTGAAGAGAATTTAGCGAAACAATTTTGTGATGCGTGTAGAAGGCCATATAGATATTTGTTCAGACAACAAACACGCATCTCCATCTGTTTGGAAAAACTGGGTGGAAGCTTCATGTATACTTCTTCATCGAGATTACCTTGGAGGAAGGCATTGTTGACATCTAGTTGATACAGTGGCCAATGGCGGATGGCTGCAACCGCAAGAAGGCACGAATAGTGACAAGCTTAGCAATAGGTGCAAAAATCTCATTGAAGTCCAGACCTTCAACTTGTGTATAGCCCGAAACAAGACGGGCCTTGTACCTTTCAATAGCACCATCAGAATGATACTTGATCTTGTAAACCCACTTACAACTAATAGGTTTCTTGTGATCTAGTAGAGTAGTCAAGGCCCATGTGTTGTTGAATTCAAGTGCTTTTATTTCTGCTGCCGTCACTTCTTACAATACCGGATACTTGTTGGCTAAAGTGAAAGAGAGAGGTGGGTTCTATTTCATGGGAATTACTAACAGGAAAGGCTTTGTGGAAGTACTGAAGTGATTATAGGAAAGAGTGTGAGATAGAGGGGAGGGTGTACCTGATGTGACCAAGCTCGTCGAGGGAGATGATGAACCGAGTTGAACGTGTGCACAGGAGTAATCACTAAGACGTGTGGGAGCATGAGTGGGACGAGAAGAATGACAGAGAGTCGGAGGAGGATCTAGTGGTGGTGAACGAACATGATGTATAAGTGGAGGAGAGGATGGTACTGACATTGGCGGTGAAGGAATTGGATTTGCAAGTGGAGGAGAGGATGGAACTAACAATAAGGTGATGTGTCAAACGATATGACTTAGGTATAGGCAGCAGCAACACTGGAGTAGTTGGTTGGGAAGAAGAGGCATGTTTACTCGGAGCAATAGGAAATGTATGCTCATGAAATATGACATCACAACTAGTAAAGTACGTGTTGCTGGAGAGATCGAGTAAAGTATGTGTTGCTTTATTGTGCAGAGCTTGAAAGGCGTGTAATGCCATTGAGTGGAGGAGTAGGAACCCGATTTATTAAATGTGTGGCGGTGAGGAGACAATCACTCCAGAAAGAAAGAGGTAGACTAGCTTCGAAACGAAGAGCGCAAGCTACAGAAAGAAGGTGACAATGTTGATGTTCGATTACTCTATTTTGTTTAGGAGTTTAAACGCAACTATGTTGATGAATAATACCATCCACCATTTATTAATTGTGTAGTTCCCATCCACCATTTGCTGCCAGAGAGATCAGTGTCCGAACAGTGCTCATCTTCGCCACTGGTGCAAAAGTCTCATCGTAGTCAATGTCATATGTCTGGCTATACCCTTTTACCACCAGTCGTGTCTTATAGCGTTCAACTTGCCATTCTAAATTCTGTTTTACAGAAAACACCCATTTGCATCCCACTGCTCTTTTCCCTGCTGGCAGTGTCACCAACTCCCATGTGTGGTTCTTCTCGAGAGCCCCTAGCTCCTCGTGCATTGCTGCCTTCCACTTTAGGTCCTTCTTAGCAGCCTGCCAGTTGTTAGGTATGGTAACAGAATCTAATGATGCAATAAATGCTCCATGTGAAGGGGATATGTTAGAATAGGAAATAAATTGAGCAAGATCCCAAACATATCTGTCAGGAGGATTACCTGCATTACTGCAAGTAGTCCTCCTTACAGACATGATGTGGGCAGAGGGGTAGAAGTAGAAGGAATGATATCACCTGAAGTGGAGGATGGTGTAGGTGTCTCAAGAGTTGGAGCAGAGCGGGACGATGGTGTAGGCATTCAAATCTCTTATCAGTACCCGAACCAGACTTGTAACGGTGGGTTCACAACCGACGATCCATCAAGCGATGCGACCAAGAACCGCTGACGATGTAACTGCACCACAAAATGCATAAAACGAGTCAGCAAGGCGTACAAGTCAATGAAGCGACGTATCGTGGAATAAATCCAACGATGAAGCTTCAGGTCAGCGAGATTCGACAAGGCGAGTCGGTCGGACTTAAGCGTTGACGAGACGGAATTAACCGAACTCAAACGATGACACTACGCCGATCGGATTCTAGAATCATCAAGCGAGCTTTGATTCGATGCAACCGGACAAAAACAAGCTCGGACAGAACTGCGGATGATCAAACGAACGCTGGAACAAAAGAAAAAGAGACAAAACAGCGTCTAGGCCAAGGCCGAGACACCTTGGTGTCCGTCGGCCGCAAAACCCCCCTCGTGCCTATAAATAGGAGAGGGGGGCCTTCATTTGAGAGGGTTGGAAATTTTTTAGAAAATTGGGAGCTTTAAGGCGAGATCCACGCGAGCGTTTGCACAGATCTGAGTGTCTGCGAAGCTAAAAAACTCAGATCCAGATCCGGTGCGAGCGACGAACTCCTTTCACGTTAGATCTACACGGCGAGGAAGAGAATCAAGGCCAAATCTACGTCGATCCAGGTCAGATCTACGGTTCTACCCTCTAGATTAAGCTTCGTCTTAATCTCAGGGTCTAGCGCGTGACTTCGCTTGGTTGATTTCACTAGCTCCGGCGATCATCTCCTTCGTGAGTTGATCCCCGTCAGTATTTATTTCCTTTGTGAAATAAATACCCCAGATCCATAGATCTAGCATCTAGATTGGATTACGCGGCGGTCCACGGACACAAAAGTCCCCGGCACAGGTAAAGACACCCACGCAATCGAGGATCTGATAAACGGATCCCGCGTTTGTTCACTAAGGGTTAAAAAGTTGTAATCTTTTTTGATTTTTTATTGTAAGCCTTATAAAAAGGTGAGATTTTTATTTGAATTTTGTTACAAGCGACTGAAGTTTGTAATAGATGCAAATCAATGACAATCGAAATGACTTTCCCTACGAACAAGCTGGCGACCACAATGGGAGCCAACGTTCTCAGATCTGAGATCGTCGTGTCGCAGCCGCGGACCCTGATCCTGGTCGAGGAAGAGGTTGAGTTTGAATTTGACCAGCAGAAGTATGAGGAGTATCTCTCCTCCTCCTCCTCCAGATCCAATTCTCCCCGTCGCTCTAAGAAGATCTCCACTACAAGGAGAATCCGTTGGGGCTCAGATGCAGAGTCCCAGGACGACGAATCCAACCCCGCTGCCGCCAGTAGCAGTAAAACTTCCTCGGTGCCCACAGCCCAAGTTCCCCCGGTGCTCAAGATGACTGCCGATGGCATGCCCTCACTCTCCAAGCGAGCACGATAAAGGCGACGACAGAGCATGGCCCGCAGGTTCACCAAGGCCATGGAATCCACGGATGGGATCCGCTACGAGACGGATCTAAGATCCAAACTGACGCAGAGGCTCAAGACTCAGGTGATTGATGACCCCTCCAAACTGTCATCAAACGAAAGGGTCTGGGTCAAATGGAACTATTCCACACTGCAGGGCATATCCAGAAGTGCCGCGCACTCCTCCCGCAGGCACGAGCTTTGGTACAACAAGCCCGTCAACTGAAAAAGGAAGAGGTGGCCAAGAAGCCACCAACGAGCTGCCAGGCCTAGAGTCCCAAGTCCGTTGGTGCTCCAACCCCGACAAACACGACATCAAGCCTAAGTCCATCGGCATTCCAATTCCTGCTCTGGCGCCCAAGCCAAAAGCTACAAGCTCCCCAACGCCAACTGCCCCGGTGCCAAGGCCAAAATCCACTGGCACCCCAATCTAAGTCGCCTTGATGCCGAGGTCGCCTCCGACATCTTCGGCGAAGCCGATTCTTGCTGCAACCAACATGTTAACTATCAAGGAACGCTTGGGTCCATTGAGAAAATCACGGGTCACTCCTAATGCAGGAGGTCGCACCCACCTCAACAAGGACATGGAGATTCCTGTAGCTCCACCAACCGGACTGAGGATTGAAGTTCAAGAGTCTGCCAAAACTTCACACCCACATAGGCGAACGTCAAGGCGAGTCACTTTTGGCAGCTTTGATGAAGCAGTCTGTCCTCGAAAGGAGACGTTTTCATCCGATGACGACGACGTTACACTCGAGAGGTCGTGCCAACGCACGATAGGTTGCTCTGGCACTCATGCTAATGAGCTGTACTATCATGCCGGAGGTACAAGAAGCTCCCGAAAGAGGAATTCTCTCGAGAAGCTTGCACATTGCCCCTGTTTCAGACTAATCAAGGCGGTACTATCAGAGTGTAGCTGCAACAAAGCCACTCTAAAAAGGGTGTCGGTCTTCAACAGACTTGGCAACGGACCACCGAAGCCCAGCTCCAGACGCTTCCGCAGGAGAAGATCAACGACTCAAAGGGATGAATTGCCCAGTGTCACAAACAACAAGACGAGCAGAGGGGCGTCTAATCGTATCGATCCCCGATCATCCGACCGGCTTACTCGGTTGCGCATCGGGACAATCCGACATTCTAATTATGACAAAATCCTGAAGGGGTTGCCTTCAGATGATGAAGTGTCGGATGCTGGCTCTACAATAACTCCCGACAACACGGTTTCCATTGAGGGACAACCCCGGGAAGCCCTGATGATTAGTGCTGAGCAAGTAGCCAAGATGCTTGGGGAGGCAATGGCTAAGCTAAAAGAGAACTTTAAGTTCGAAATAGAGATGGCCGTGCAGCAGATGCTAGAAATGCATGACCAGCAAATCTAAGCACTGATGAACCGTTAGGGTGAAACCAGCTGTCGCAACATTGATCAGATTAACAGCGACACAGATGCGGATGAAGACCAGGGTGCCAGACATCTCCCTGAAGAACAAAACGCTGGGGGTAGCCAGGAGAATGCCAGTGGCAACACCATCCTAGAAAATAAGAAAATTAAAGATCTCGAGAGCAAGATCAACACCTTGATCTCCGCTCAAGAAGTGAAGAAGACGGGGATACCGTGCCCATACCCGAGAGAGTGGGAGTCGATCCCGTATCCATCAAAGTTTAGCTTGATCAACTTCACACCATTCGACGGAAGGGGGTCCCCTACTCAGCACTTAATTTATTTCAAGTCTCATTTGGGAGTGATTTCTGGAAATGAGCACTTGATGGTTCGGTCATTCGTTGGCACCCTTCGTGGAGCTGCCTTCGATTGGTACCACCGTCTTAAACCAGGCAGTGTTACCAGCTGGGATGACATAGAATCCATGTTTCTCGCAAATTTTTTCGTTGATGACACCAAGATATACATCGGGACCTTGTTAGATGAAAAGCAAAAGGACGGAGAAACTGTGGATACCTTCATCAAGTGGTTCCAGAACAAGGCGATGAACTGCCGGGACCTAAAAACTGAGAAATTTATCCTCCAAACCTGCCACAACAGCCTGTCGTTGGATGTGCTAGAAGCAATGGGAACAGCGCCATCCAAGACTTGGAAGGATTTAATGCTGCGTGGGGAGCAAGTCAAGCAATTCCTTAAGAGGAAAAAGGCAAAAAAGGCTAGCAATCAGTATACGCTCACAAATAAAATTTCATCCCACGCGGCAAAAGGAAAAGGCAGGGGAAAGCTATGGACACAAGCCAAACTGTCCAACAGCGAGCGCCGCAACAGCCGCAAAAGTAGAAGACTTTAAAATTCTTCAAAGTCTATTCTTTCAAGGAAGACGAGGTTCTCGGTATTTTCAAATACCTCCTGGAGAATAACAAGATCAAGCTACCTCCGATCCAAGATCGAGAGGAAGCACAGAGGACCAATGATCTGAAATACTGTGCGTACCACAGAGCGGTGCACCAACCAACGAAGGCGTGCTACCATCTCAAGGACAAAATCCAGGCCTTGATTGATGTAGGGGTCATTACCCCAAGATCATATAAATAAAAGTCTTTGTAACCCGAATGGCAAACACTCCTAGGTGTTCTAAGATTTCTTCCGAAGTTGTCTTAGTTTTCCCAAAGAAGCATGTGATGCCTCGGGTTTACTCTCTAATTAAGCTGTACTCCAATAATATGGTTAGATACAATGCGTTGCTTATTGGGCTTAATTTCACCAAAGAGCTGGGGGTCAAACATCTCGGAGCCTTCAGGGATTCCCAAACAGATCCGTGAGGACTATGGAGTCAGGAATCTGGATCTGATCCCATATCACCAGGCGGCCGTTGAGATGGCAAACTCGTTTGAAGAATTTTTCATTGAGTACATTCTGCACCTCTAAAATGCATACGCTGACGCATTAGCAGCATTGGCCGTATCATTAACACAACCTCCCGAGGCTGAACAACTAGTCACAGTCAGAACTCATCGGCTATTTGTGCGGATATATGATGAGGCAGAGGAAAACAAGGGGGTGGTTACCAAAGAGGTATACACAACCCAATCCAAATCCCGTCACTTTACATTGCCCTCACGAAGGAGATGGTGGTGGAAGAACAACATCAGAAATGTCTCGAAGAGCTCGAGATGTTGGATGAAAAGCCCATGGAAGCTCAACAACGCATTGAGTCCTACCAAGCTAGAATGTCGAGAGCTTTCAATAAGAAAGTGCGACACCGGAGTTTCAAGGAAGGAGATCTGGTCCTCGCTGCTTGACGATCGATAATCCTCAACTCTAAAAAGAAAAGTAAATTTGAACCTAAATGGGAAGGACCATTTGTAATAGAGACGGTCTATTCTAACGGTGCATATTGCCTAATTACCCAAAACAGCGACAGGCAATTAATGCCAATAAATAGGAAGAACCTGAAGAAACACTATCCTTAGTATATTTGGGATACCCCGTTTCAATGGGAAGTTCCTCGTAGGATGTTTCACCCACTTTCCTCGAGGATTACCCTAGATTTATCCTCCACTGCAAATTCCCTCACCGATCAAATGCATTGACGGTGGGCCTACAAAATTTTCAGGTCCAAGTACCAAAATCCCCTCTTGATTCCTTCCATGAACAAGAGGTCCACTCAAAATTTCCTTCGCGCTAGAGATAGAATATAAAATTCTTCCTCTCCAAGCGTAAGAACCCTTTTGTGATAAACAGAAGGGCTCTATCGCTCTCCCAGGTAGCACCGACTGAAGGTATGCGCCGGGATCTTCAGATCAGGTCATCCGACTGAAGGTCGCCTGAATCTTTTTGATTCTCAAAGTGAAAACCCTACTCTTAGTCTCATCCCTCGTCCACGTGGCGCCAACTGAAGGTATGCTCTGGGACTTTTAGATCAGATTTTCTGACTTAAGGTAGCCTGAATCTTCCCAATTCTCAGAGTAGAGATCTCACTCTTAGTTTCACCCCTTTCCAGGTAGCGCAGACTGAAGGTATGTGCCGAGATTTTCATATCAGATTTTCTGACTGAAGGTCACCTGAATCTCTTCGGTTCTCAGAGTAGAGATCCCACTCTTAATTCCATCCTTCTCCCAGGTAGCGCCGACTGAAGGTATGCGCTGAGATTTTTAGATCAGGTTTTCTGACTGAAGGTCGCCCAAATCTCTTCGGTTCTCAGAGTGGAGATCCCACTCTTAGTTCCTTCCTTCTCCCAGGTATCGCCGACAGAAGGTATGCACTAGGATTTTTAGATCAGGTCGTCTGATTGAAGGTCACCTGAATCTTTTCAGTTCTCAGAGTGGAGATCCCACCCTTTGTTCCATCTCTCTTCCAGGTAGCACCAACTGAAGGTATGCGTAGGGATTTTCATATCAATTCGTCCGACTGAAGGTCACCTGAATCTTTTCAGTTCTCGGAGTGGGGATCTCACTCTTCATTCCATCCTTCTCCCTAGTAGCGCCGACTGAAGGTATGCACCGAGATTTTTAGATCAGGTCATCTAACTAAAGGTCACATGAATCTTTACGATTCTCGAAGTGGAGATCCCACTCTTAGTTCCATCTCTCTCTCAGGTAGCACCGACTGAAGGTATGCGCCGGGTTTTTCAGATCAGGTTGTCCGACTGAAGGTCACCTGAATCTTTTTGGTTCTCAGAGTGGAGATCCTACTCTGAGTTCCATATCTCTTCAGGTAGCACCAACTGAAGGTATGAGCCAGGATTTTCAGATCAGGTCGTCCAACTAAAGGTCGCCTAAATCTTTTCAATTCTCAGAGTGGAAATCCTACTCTTAGTTCCATCCTTTCCCAGGTGGCGCCGATTGAAGGTATGTGCCAGGATCCCCAGATCAGGTCGTGCCAACTGAAGGTTGCCTGCATCTTTTCAATCCTCAAAGTGGAAATCCCACTCTTGATATCACCTCCACCGGAGATAGGATACAAGATCCTTCCTCTCCATCAGCAGAAAATAGAATATAAAATTCTTCCTTCCCCACATCAATACTTTCTAATCCTTTTATCCAAGATTCATCTTGAGAAATTTGATCCCGATTCCTAAGTAGGGATAGGTCAATGCCTCACACGTGTCGCTGATTTAGTCTTTTTCCTATTGAAGAAGACATCCGAATCCGATTCGGGGATATTTTATTCCGAAGCCTAAGAAGGGATAAGTTTACGCGTAACAAACGTTGAAGTGTAGTCTCTTGCCTGCAAAAGAGTACCAAGTCTACGTATTCAACATCGTAGCAAGAAGTCTAAAAGAGTCTCATTCTTTTAGCACAATGTCACGTGCAGAACGGGTTTAGAAAATCCGCATAATAGCCTGATTCAAAGGGTAATCGGTAAAGGCACACCAAACTTGTTAATGGCTGGGGGTTGGCCAATAATCCTAAAGTCAACACTTAACACGCGTTGCCGGGTAGTCTCTTACCCGTAAAAGAGTACCAAGCCTATGGATTCAACATCATAGCGCCAAGTGTAAGAGAGTCGCATTCTTTTAGCACAATGTCACATGCGGAACGGGTTTTGATAATCCGCGTGCTGGCCTGATTCAAACAGTAATCGGTAAAGGCTCATCAAATCCGTTGATGGCTGAGGTTTGGCAAAAATCCTATAAGTGTTATGGTTAATTATTTCAAATGAAATAAAAGAATCATAACAAATGATGAAAAGAGAGAAATTCATTCAAAACGATGACAAGAGAGTTGTTGGAAATCTTCCTACAGCTTAGCCCTAAAAGAGCCCTCATTGGCGTTCAGAGTCTTCGCAGATTCAGCAAGCTTCTTCGGCATTAGCCCTTGTCAACTCTAAGACACAGGAGACCACTCTCTCCACCTAGAGATCTCACCCGAGCTGCACCATTTTGGCTACACTCGAAGAAAGACTAGAGTGGGTATCACCTATAGATGCTGACTTCTCAGCAAGTCCCGTCTCAAAGTAGTTTTCCCCTGATTCCGCGACACCTGAACCTCGAGTCTAGAAAAGACACGAGCATCACGCCATGCCTTCAGGCGGGACTCCACTCGAGCAGCAGGTGTTCGAGGGAAAATTTGAGAGAAACTGGAGGAAAAACTGAGTTGTATTAATTATTTAATTGAAGAAAGACTTACAATCTCTCTCCTAGCAAACTCCCTCTTATTGAGTATCCCGATTTACAAAAGAAGGAAGGACCGACGGAGATCCTCCATTTTGTTTAAGCCCAGGTTCTTCACGGCAGCGATGAGAGCTTGAATCTTGTATCCCGTTGACGATCCGACCATCTTGGATGGTGGAACGACGTTGGAAAGAACTTGCTGAGCAAGTTTTGAACTCTAAGGAGTTTGGCGAACTCAAGAAGGAGTTTGATCCCTCCAAAGAAGACTTCTTTCCCAGTGGAAGTCCTCTTCGTGGCCCTTTTTGAATGGAAGTTGAGGATCAAGAAGCCCCCTTCCTTTTAAGTGGAAGCCTCTCAAGCCAATCTCCTTGTCCGAGACCCATGCCAGCCACCCCCCCCGGTTCCAGCTAATTTTTCATCTATTTATAGGGGATTAAGGGGTGTAACTGACCCCTTAAATCTCTCCTTGATGAGGGTTTAATGCCCTCAAATCGTGCAAAATGGTTTTAGAGTTGTTTAGATCGTGTTTGAATGAGTCAAATGCGAATGATCGTGTTCTAGAGAGACCCTCGCGTCTGGAATGCAGGGTTGGGACCTTCACATTTTGAGCATGGAAACGCGGTGGTGAGCCACGCGTTCTGATCATGAAAACGCAGTGGTGAGCCACGCACTTCGAGTTTGAAAACACGGTTGTGAGCCACGTGCTATGAGCTTGGAAACGCAGTAGTGAGCCCCGTGTTTTGAGCCTGGTGATGCGGTGGTGAACCTCGCGTTTTGGACTTGGAAACGCGGTGGTGAGCCCCGTGTCTTAAACTTAGAAAGGCGGTGGTGAACCCTGCATTTTGTGTTTGGACACGATGCTAAGATTCGTGTCTTGAACTTGGAAATGCGGTGGTGAGCCCCGTGCTTTGTGCTTGGACGCGATGATGAGCTTCGCATTTCGAGCTTGAAAATGCGGTGGTGAGCCCCGCATTTTGTGCTTGGACGCGATGCTGAGCTTCACGTTTCGAGCTTGAAGAGATTATTTTCGCGTAACCTCTTGGTTGGATTTCATAAGGACTTTCAAGTTGTAACACTTATGTTCTAGAGTCATCAAATTGTAACTCTCCTCTGCCATTGTGAAGGTCATCAAATTGTAACTTTCACCGATAGTGTTTTGTGAGTTGTGACTATCATTTAAAACTTTTAGACAGCCTACAGAACCCCCTCTAAAGTTTTTGAATGTTCACGGTTAACTGGGACGGACTTTCAAAATACTTTGAATATCTTCTTTGTCCGACTCTCACTTTGGTTCACGCTAGTCAATATAAGGATGAACTCTGGCCTTTTGAAGTTGGAAAGCATGGCTGACTTTTGCGTCTTTAAGTTGAGACACGGTGTTGGCTCTCGCATTTTGAAGTTGAGACGCGGGGCTAACCCTCACGTTTTAAACTAAGCCTTTTCGACTTTTTGAGGTGCTAAAAGTATAATGTTAACTTGGCATGCCTTTCATACTTGTGGTTTGAACCAGATTTTGAGGGAACTTGTGATTTGAATAAGTTTGTGATTCGAACAAGTGTAAGGATTCGTGACTTGAACAGGTTTTTTAGAGAACTTGCGATTTGAACAAGTTCTGTTGGGCCTGTGATTTGAACAAGGATTTGGACTTATCATTCTATCGAGGAGGATTGATAAGTTGATTGATTGGGGACCTATCATCCTATTGAGAAGGATTGATAAGTGTATTGCGATATGATCAAATTGGGGACCTATCATCCTATTGAGAAGGATTAATAAGTTGATTACGATATGAGCAAGTTGGGGACCTATCATCCTATTGAGAAGAATTGATAAGTTAATTGTGATATGAGCAAATTGGAGACTTATCATCCTATTGAGAATGATTGATAAGTTGATTGTGATATGAGCAAATTGGGGACTTATCATCCTATTGATAAGCTGATTGCGATATGAGCAAATTGGAGACTTATCATCCTATTGAGAAGGATTGATAAGTTAATTGCGATATGAGCAAAGTGGGGACTTATCATCCTATTGAGAAGGATTGATAATTTAATTGTGATATGAGCAAATTGGGGACTTATCATCCTATTGATAACTTGATTGCGATATGAGCAAATTGGGGACTTATCATCCTACTGAGAAGGATTGATAAGTTGATTGCGACATGTGTAAATTGGGGACTTATCATCCTATTGATAAGTTGATTGCGACATGAGCAAATTGGGAACTCATCATCCTATTGAGAAGGATTGATAAGTTGATTGCGATATGAGCAAATTGGAGACTTATCATTCTATTGAGAAGGATTGATAAGTTGATTGTCAGAGGTATAATGTTAACATGACAGGATTGTGTTGATTTTCGTGATTGACAAAGTTATTCTATTAATCATGACAACTCAGAAGATTTATTACTCATAATCCAACAAACAACCCCCCAGTCTTGGACAAGTGCAAGGGGGGAAAAGAGTAGGCATGACATATCGCCAAATGGACTATCAGAGGTAACTGTTAACGTAATAGCTTTGTGGACTTGCCATCCTATTGAAAAGGATTACTTTCAGTATGCTTAATATCTTCTTCTTTTGGCTAAGAAAATTGGGCTTGGTCCCATTGCTCGCTTTCTTCTTCCGCTTTGAGCCTGGAAATAATTTTTTGAGCATGTTCACCTTGAGAGATTAACTGTCTCCAGGAACGGCATTTTGTTACTCCCATTAGAGCTAGGAGTTTCGTTTGTAGGTTGTGTCGATAGGTTTCCATCAGTGCACATTGCGTCATACCTGTCGGGCATCGAAGAGCCACGCTTCGGAACCTCTTGACAAAGGCTTTGATGGACTCTCCCTTCTTTTGCTTAGTGGCAGGAAGAGTGTGGACAGAGACTTTAGTGTCGTCTTCGAAGAATCTCGATAGGAAGGGTCTCTCTAGATCTGTCCATTTCTGAATACATCCTACGGGCAATTTCATAAACCATTCAAAGGCAACCCCCTTGAGGGTGCCAATGAACAAGTAAGTTAATATGGCGTCATTTGATATTACCTTTCCAGTCAGTGACTTGAAATGATAGATATGTTGGTTCAGTGACCATTTGCCGTCAAAAGTTTGTAGCGTCGGGGTCTCGAACTTTGGAGGATAAGGGGCTAAGTCCCATTCTGCTGGATAGGGCCTGACAAATCCCTCGTCTTGGAGCTCGCTTCTATTCGCATGGCACTGAGGTGGGCTTCTAACTCTTCTATTTTTGCCGACTGAGTATTCTGCTCGTTCTCAGTCCTCTTCTCCACTTTAGATGAGGATTCTATGTGATGAGCTTCTTGATTGGAAGCTTCATTCACTTTTTCTCTTCGTTTTGAAGATTGACCCCACCTTCGTGATGATTCTGGCTGAGGTGTTGAGCTGACCATGTGAAATTGAGCTCTATCTGTAACAAGTTGGCCTACCATGTCTCGAAGTTGATCGATGGTCTCTTGTTATGACTGCATCGCTTCTTGTTGCGACCGCATATTTTCTTGCATCACAGCCTGATACTCTTCGATTCTCTTCCTGAGATCTTCAGTATTATCTGTCATGTGGACAGCGATCCCATGCTCCACAAAAGAACTGAAAGATTGAGAGTTCGTAATGACTGAGTGGTCATCATCAGGTTTTAGTCCTTTAGCTAGCCTCTGGAAATCGTCAGGACGTAGGACTCCCTTTTGTGTCCGGGTGTGTTGGTAAATCCCTTCAAATTTATCTGAGATTTCTTTAACACTTGGAGAACGATCGGTACTTGATTCTTCCGAACTGGAGGCTGGTGACTTTCCCCTGCTAACCATATTGACGGTAACCCCAAGGTATTCATCCTCTGAAGTGATGTTCATTGGTGGGTTGAACACCAATGAAATGGCCATGCATGAGCAGCATTGGCATCTCGAGGGGGCTGTAGAAATCAGTCGTTCGCATTGACATGAACGAACGATTTTTTGTATCGGTCTTTCCCTCGATGGAAACTCTCTCAAACCTGTTGTAGAGACTCGAGAAGAGTTACTCACTAATCGTGAGGTTTTAACCAGAACCCCCAGTCTATGATTGGACGGGTCGGATTCCTGATGAACACGAATTTTAAATCCGTGTTGGTCTTTTTAGACACAAACATCGTGTCTAGCATTTAGAACGCGTTGTCCGCGTCTACTTCGAGAAACACAACCCTGAAGGTTGCGTTCAGGTTGTGGAACGCGGGTTTGAGGTCCGCGTTTCATTTGTGGAACGCTTCCCTGTCGGTCGCGTTTTGGTTGTGAAACACGGATGCGGTGTCCCCGTTTTGTATTAGAAACACTCCCCTGAGGGTCGCGTTTTGATTGCTAAATGCGGATCTAGGATCCGCGTTTCATTTGTACAGCGTGCCATTGAAGGCAATGTTCCATTTGATCATTGTGAAGTCCACGATTGGGCTCAAAAACGTGAGGCTCGCGTTTTGGCTCACAAACACGAAGTTCGTGTTGATTGAGAGATTGGCTTTCCCAAAGTTGTGCCTCTCGTTGGGACCTTCTCCTTCGCCGAGCAGCATTTACCACAATGTCACCATCTTTACTGATAAGGTTAATCGCGGTGATACGCCTCTTGCGATCCGTTGCCTTAGGTTTGGTCATGGGTGCCGGGCTTCTAACTCGATTGACGAGTTCTGTTGGAACCAAGCCTTCTCCTTCAGATAAGGAGCTGCATGAACAGTTCAACCTCCATGGGAGACACTCCTTTGGCAAGTCAACCATGGATGGGGCTTTAGTCTTTTTAGAGACTTTACGGATCTTGCGCATAGCCTTGGGGCTAAGGGATCTGGAAGAAGGCAATTCTTCATACCTTACTTGGTCGAACTCCACAGTTAGAGTTTCCACCGTTGTTCCAATGAGCTGGACGTTAGATTGCGCCACCACTTTCTCGTCAGTGAAGGAAGTCGTCCACAGCGGAGTCGCCATCTTTTGTTCACGAGAAAAATTTGAGAAAATGTAAAATCGATGTTATTCTCTCTAACTGACTTAGAAAAAGAATGCATTACAATCTCTCAAAGTAATCCCTCTCTAACCGACTTAGAAAAAGAAATTACAAACTTTCTCGATCGGTTACCCGATTTCTAAAAGAAGGAAGGATCAGCAGAGATCCTCCCTTTTGTTTAAGGCTGGGTTTTTCACGGTAGCGATGAGAGCTTGAGTCTTATATCCCGTTGACGATCCGACCGTCTTGGCTTGTGGAACAATTTTGGAAAGAACTCGCTGAGCAAGTTTTGAACTCTAACGAGTTTTGCAAACTCAAGAAGGAGTTTGATCCCTCCAAAGAAGACTTCTTACCC
>JBAKGM010054299.1:0-15840 GCA_037177215.1 Asparagus racemosus
ATGAATTTTATGACGTTGCTCGTCTTCACTTCTTTGAGCGGGATCGCTTCAGCCCACTTGGAGAAGTAGTCGGTGATTGCCAGGATGAACTGGTCACCTTTAACAGACGGAGGAAAAATAGGACCTACAATGTCCATTCCCCATGTTTCAAATGGCCATGATGTGGCTAAAGAATGCAACTGCTCTGGAGGCTGATGCATGTAATTTGAGTGAATCTGACACGCGTGACATTTTCGAGCGTACTCGATCGCATCGTTGACCATCGTTGACCAGAAATACCCCATTCTCCTAATACGGTCATAGAGTTTGGGACTGGGTTGGTGCGCACCGCATTCACCTCTGTACGCTTCCCGAAGGACTTCATCCACTTCCTCGCTTGAAAGACATCAGAGTAGGAGCCCATCGTACCCATGACGGTATAACGTCTGGGTCTCCGCGTCATAGAAGAACCTTAGAGTTCTTCGGCGGATGGATTCTCTTTCCTTCACGTCCTCTGGCAAAATGCTATGCAGCCATAGTCGATAATGGGAAAGCGCCAATCCCGGGGCTCTAGTTTGGCGTGGGTGGTGTGTACTTCTTTGGTAACCACCCTCTTGTCTCCCTGTACCTCATCATATATTGGTACAAATAGCTGATGAGTCCTGACTGTAATCGGTTGCTCAGTCTCGGGAGGTTGTGCCAACGATACTGCTAACACCGCCAATGCATCTGCGTAGGTGTTTTGAAGGCGCGAGATGTATTCTATGAAGAACTCTTCGAACGAGTCTACCATTTCGACGGCTGCTTGGTGATAGGGAACTAGATCTAGATTTCTGACCTCGTAGTCACCGTGGATCTGTTTGACTATCAGCTGTGAGTCGCTGTATGCCTCGAGATACTCGACCCCCCAGTTCTTTGGTGAAACTAAGTCTAATAAGTAGCGCGTTATATTTAGCCACATTATTAGAGCATGGTCCTGTGAGCGAGTAGGCTCGGGGCATGACATGTTTCCTCGGAGAAACTAAGACAACTCCAACTCCAGCGGAGATCTTAGAACATCTGGGGGCACTTGCCACATTAGTCGCTCGAGAAACTCTGTCAAAATACAAGCACCATACTTGTTGGTGCGATGTAGTATTGACTTCGTGAGCTTCATCCGGCAGATCATCGTATAGATCGACTACGTTCGTCACCGGGTTTGCCACCAAAAGATCACAGATCGCTTGTCCCTTAACTGACTTCTGTTGTTTGAAGTGCAGGTCGTATTGGGACAAAAGTAAGGCCCATTTCGCTAATCGCCAGCTTATGGATCCTGGTTGAGTCATGAATATTCGAACCAGATTTACATTAGAGATAACATAAATCATCTGCCCGATTAGATAGTGCTGCATTTTCTGAATCGCGAACACTAATGCAAGGCACTGCTTCTCGATCATTGGATTGCGAGACTCAGCATCGACTAATGTTCGGCTCAGGTAGTATACTACCTGTTCGTAACTGTTGTCGTCGTCTTGCGCAAGTAGAGCGCTTAACGAATGGTCTGTTGCCTTGGTGTAAATTAGGAATGGTTTTCCTGACTACGGTGCGACAAGAACAGGAGGCTTCGCGAGATACGTCTTGATCTCCTCAAAGGCTGTTTGACAAGCGTCGTCCCAAATAAACGAGACGCCTTTCTTATTCAATTTAGAAAATGGTTGGCATTTTCCGGATAGGTTTGAGATGAATCTTCGGATATAAGCCAGCCGTCCTTGTAACCCCTTGAGTTCTCTCAGATTTTTCAGAGGCTGTAGATCTTAGATCGCCTTCACTTTATCGGGGTCTACATGGATACCCTTATTTCTGATGACGAAGCCGAGGAACTTGCCACTAGACATCCCGAGGAAGGACTTGGCAGGATTCATCTTCAGCTAATGAGCTCACATAAGCTCAAACATTGTTCTGAGGTCTTTGACGTGATCTCTTTTCACGGCTCTTCACGACCAAGTCATCAACATAGCATTGGACCATTTTCCGGAGATGTTCATGGAAAATCTTAGTCATTGCCCATTGGTATGTAGCACTGGCATTCTTCAAGCCGAACGGCATTACCGTGTAGCAAAATATGCCGAGGGGCGTCCTGAATGCTGTATGTTTGGCATCATCTGGGTGCATCTTGATCTAATTGTATCCCGAAAAGCCGTCCATAAAGGACATTCTCTTGAACCCGCATGTGTTGTCGATAATGAGGTCAGTGATCGGGAGAGGGAAATCATCCTTTGGGCAAGCGGCATTTAGATCTCTGTAGTCGACGCAGATCCTGATTGTCCCATTTTTCTTTAGTACCGGGATAATATTCGCCACCCAATCTGGATGTTGTACTTCTGTGATGAAGCCTGAATCAATGAGCTTCTTCACTTCCGATACAATTGCCTCCATGATTTGCGGGCGAAACCGTCTTTGCTGCTGCTTGACGGGTTTGGCATCCGGCTTGATTTTAAGGCAGTGAGTTGCCACATTCGGGTCAAGCCCCGGCATATCTTCATAGTTCTAAGCGAATACGTCGATATATTGCCTAACCAAAGCGATCAATTCTTCCTTTTCTTCTGGGGGAAGACTACCGCTCATGAAGATTGGCTTTGGATTAGCTTCGTCACCCATATTAACCTGGACAACTTCATCTTCAGTGGGTGGTTCCCTTTGCTCAAACTGATCCCCATATTGTTCGTTGAGGTGATGAATCCACGGGTCTTCCAATATTGGCATCTCCTCATCATTCTCCTATGGTGGTGGGGTCAGCAGTGACCATATTGACCATCAGAGCTTTGAAGGCCTCGCTGATGCTGACGTCAGAATCCCAGGCGGATGAATCAGACGAATGTCCATCTTCTTCTTCGGGTAAATGGTTGTCAATTAACCAAGAGCATTCATCTTCTGAGGAGGACTCGTACCCCAGCCCTCTCCTGAATGCATAGTAGTTGTCTGGCTTCCCCATCGGTACATATGCCGCTTGAGGTGGAACTTGAGGGCCTCGTCTGAAACAAAGACCTTCTCCTCACGCCAGATCATATCCCCACTTTTTCATGATATCCAGTGTTTCTGGACTGTATCTGAATGTGTGGAGTACAGGTTTGCTGTCATCGACCTCTTCTTCTAAGAAGTGATTTGGCGTCGGAATCGCATCTCCTTTTCCGTAGATCAAGTCTTTTTCACCACTTGATCTTTTTGGGATGATGAGTGTCGTCCCAAAGGAGTCTTAGAGTTGCTTCTGCGTTATGCACATCACCCTGGTTGGTAGATGCAATTCGGAGTCCTTGTATAGTCCTGTCATTATATCATCAAGAGATAGCGAGTACTCTAAATCATCATTTATTGATTGGTCGACAAGTTGCCAGTTACAACTCTCATCCGACGATTCTTCATCGTCAAGATTGATTACAAGGGGTACAATGTCGTTTAGAACAAAACCACCGTCATAATCAAGCCCAGCTTCGGTATCAGCTTCCCCACCGCTGTCCGAGCCTTGGGCCGATGATTCAGAATCGGATTCACCACCGTAGAGGAGAGAATCAGTGAAGTAATTCTCCATCCCCTTAAACGGTTGTTTATCCACGACCACCGTCTTGACTTCATTATTAGTGTCTACGTATTTGAGACACTGATGAAGAGTGGAGGGAACTATAACATTTGTTGTGGATCCAAGGTCGACCTAGTAGCAAGTTATAGGAAGTCTCTGTATCGATCACATAGCAGGTGACTTCAGATTTTAAATCCCCCATTTGGCACTTCACCCAGATTTTACCAAGCGGTCGAGACTCGCTGGTGTTAAACCCATAGATCACTGTGCCTGTAGACGCTAGCTTACTAGCAGGAATCCCGGGGCTATACATGAGGCGCAGGGGCATGATGCTCACAGCGGAACCCGGATCGATTTGGATCCTGTTTAATTTACTGGAGCTAATATACCCGGTGAAGTAAAGCGACCTATCATACTGGGAATTCTTTGTCTGCATACCTTCCTTCGTAAAGGTGATGCAGGGAAGGTGTTCGGAGCTAGGTTGCATTCGTGGGCCGTCGATGACTTCGGCTCTTCGGGTGCTGGTTTAATCCGAGTCAAGAATGCTTTTGAATCCACCAAAGCTTCTTGAAGGGCTCCCCGAGCTTCCTTTGACAGTCGCAGAAGCTCGTAAAGCGTGATCCTTGCCGGGATGTTGGCCAGCTGAGCCATCTCGTTGAAGCGGTATGGAGTGTTCGAGCTTCCCGGCTTATCTCCCCCAATCAGACGATTGAAGCGAGACTGATTCGGGGGCTGGACCTCCTGTGGTTGCTTCTCTTTTGATTTGGCTGTGGCCTCCTTGGCAGTCGCCTGTTGTGCCCTTTCTGCGTGGGAGAGGGGAGTCGCCGCCACCCCCAGCTCTGACAGAGTCTTGGCATTTGGGTTGGGAGCTTCTGGTTACTTGTATTGGTACTCATGCCCGCTCCTGGTGGCGTGAACTTCGGGTTCTTCTCCTGGGAATTGGAAGGTGGCTATTTGCTCATCGTCTCCTTCCAGAACTGCAGAGGCAACATGGCAAGACTTTCCTTTTCCCTTTGACTTCTTCTTGGATGAAGTAGAAGTTGCACATTGATCATCTTCAAGCAGGTCAGGATGGACCCACAAAACCTCGCCATTCGGAGCTGTGTGCGGTACAAGCCCTTTCTGACGCTGTTTATGCGGGTCATCATTGAGCGTCTTCATTGCCACTTTTACCACCGGCTCGGGCTCAAACCATGTCAGAGGTACTGAGCCGAAACTGATGGAGACTGCATTTGCTCCCACCTTCTTTTCCTTAGCCGGCTTCATGGTGATGACCCCAACATCGATTAGGGCTTGGATCTTGTCCTTGAGGTCAAAGCATGACTTGGTGGGATGGTGGACCGCCCTATGGTAAGCGCAGTACTTTGGGTCGTTAGTCCGGTTAGCTTCCTCCTGATTCTGTATCGGAGGGAGTTTGATCTTGTTATTTTCCACAAGATACTTGAAGAGGCTGGGAATCTCGTCGTCCTTGAAGGAGTAGGACTTCGAGAATCTCGACTCTGAGGACCTCTGCTTCTGCTGCCCTAGCTACCACTGTGACTGTGATTGCGCCTGCTGCGAGACCTGTTGTGGCTGCGGTTGAGGCTGCAATTGAAAGGTTTGGTTGGCAACCGCCGTCCTAGCCTGCTCTTTGCCCTTGCCGCGTGGTATGAAATTGCGCTTCGAGGCTTCTGTAGCCGGTTGGCCTCTTTCTGCCTTTTTCCTTTTTATGAAGCGTTCGGTGTGCTCGCCACGCACCTTCAAATCCTTCCATGTTGTGGAGGGTGCCGTTCCCATCGCCTCAAGCACGTACAACGACAGGTTGTTGTGGCAAGTCTAGAGAATGAATTCTTTCGTTATCAGATCCCAGCAGTTCATCACCTTGTTTCGGAATCTCTTAACGAAGGTGTCTACCGTCTCTCTGTCTTTTTGTTTCTCGTTGAGCAACGTCCCGATAGAGATCTTGGTGTCGTCGTCGAAGAAGTTGAAGAGGAATAAGGACTCCATATCGTCCCAGCTAGTAACGCTGCCCGGTTTGAGACGGCGGTACCAATCGAAGGCGGCCCCTCGAAGGGTGCCAACGAATGACCGAACCATTAAGGGCTCGTTTCCAGAGATTACCCCCAAGTGAGACTTGAAGTAAATCAAGTGCTGAGTGGGAGACCCCTTCCCGTCGAATGGCGTGAAGTTGATTAGACTGAACTTAGACGGGTACGGGATCGACTCCCACTCCCTTGGGTATGGGCATGGTATTCCCATCTTTTTCACCTCTTGAGCGGAGATTAACGTGTTGATCTTGCTCTCAAGGTCTTTGATTTTCTCATTTTCAGAGGCCACATTGCCACTGGCATTCTCTTGAACACCCCCAGTATTCTGTTCTTCGAGGGGCTATCTTACGCCGCGATCTTCTTCGTCAGAGTCACTATCAACATGATTAATGTTGTTACGACGACTGGTCTCGCCCTGACGGTTTGTCAGCACCTAGATTTGCTGGCCATACATCTCACGCATTTGCTGCATGGCCATCTCCATTTCGAATTTAAAATTCTCCTTTTGTTTGTTCATGGCCTCTTTAAGTATCCGGGCCACTTCTTCGGCGCTGATCATCAAGGTCTCCTGAGGCTGCCCCTCACTGGAGACTGTATTATCAGATGCCAGGGCGGAGGCGGCATCTGATGCTTCGTCTTCTGACGGCAGCCACTTCAAGATTTTGTCGTAATGGGGCCGTCGTATAGTCCCGGCTTGTAATCGGGTTATCCGGTCGGACGCTCGGGGAACAGCATGGGTCGATGTCTTTCAGCTCGTCATGTTATTCGTGACTCTCGACAATTCATCGCTTCGAGCCAGTGGCGTTCTCCTGTGGAAGCATCTTGATCTGGGCCTTGGTACTCTATCGCCCAGTCTGTTGAAGACAGAAACCCTGTCTGGAGTCGCTCGGTTGCAGCTGCACTCTGACAACACTGCCTTAATCAATCAGGAACATGGGCAATGCACAGATTTCTCTAGAGAACTTCTCTTTCGGGACTTCTTCGTACCCCCGGCACGATAGTACAACTCATCGGCGTAATTACCGGAGCAACCCATCGTGTGTCAGCACGGTCTCTCGGGTATAACATCATCGTCGTCAGACGATAACGTCTCCTTCTGAGTGCAGACTGCTTCATCAAAGCTGCCAAAAGTAATTCACCTTGACGTTCGTCTGTGTGAAGTCTTGGCGGGCTCTCGGACTTCAATTCTGAGTCCGATAGACAGAGCTGGAGGAACTTTGAGGTGGGTTCGACCTCCTACATGAGGAGTGACCCGCGATTCCCTCAACGGACCGAGGCGTTCCTTGATGGTCAGCCTACTGGTCATGGCCAAAGGCGTAGATGTGGACGCCGGAGGTGGTCTCGGTGCCGCGGCAACTTTGGTTGAAGCGCCGGCAGGTGTTGGCTTCGTTGCCGGAGTAGTTGACATTGAGACGCCTTTAGCTTTTGGCTTGGGCGCCGGGGTTGTTGGTGCTGGGGCGCTCGCAACTCTTGGCTTGAGCGCTGGTGCAGGAACTGGAGTATCGGCAGTCTTGGGTTTGGATGCCGTGACCGCTGAAGCTAGAGTGCCATTGGATTTGGGCCTCCACACTTGGCGATACGTCGGTGACTTCTCTGCCATCTCCTTCTTCATTTCACGAGCTTGCTTCACCAAAGCTCATGCCTGCGCGAGGAGCGCACGTCGCTTCCGAATGCGCTCCTGGAGTGTGGAGTGGTTCCGTCTGACACAGACCCACTCGTTGATTGACGGTTTAGAGAGACCGTCGAGCATCTGAGGCCGCAGCCTCTACGTCAATCTGGATCTTAGATCTACCTCGTAGCGGACCCCATCCATGGATTCCATGGCCTTGGCGAGCTTGCAGGCCATGTTCTGTCACTACCTTTGGCGGGCACGCTTGGTGATTGCGGGCGCGCCGTCGGCGGACATCTCAGGCGTTGGGGTGACTTGGGCTTCAGGTGCTGAGGGGATTTTGCCACTACCAGGGGTAGCGGGGTTGTACTCGCCGTTCTGGGGCTCTTCATCTTTGGTCCATCGGCTTCTCCTTGCAGCGGAGACTCTGTTGGAGCGGCGGGGAGAGTTGGATCTGGAGGAGGAGAGATACTCCTCGTACTTTTGCTGGTCGAATTCAAATTCGACCTCTTCTTCAACCACGATCGGGATCCGCGGCTGCAGCACGACGACCTCGGATCTGAGGTCGGTGGCTCCCACTGTGGTCGCCAGCTTGTTCGCGCGGAAATAAGTTGCTGATCTTTCCATTAAATCTACAATTAAACTCGTTAAAAATTTATTTTTTACAATGAAATTCAAGAAAGAGCTCGCCTTTTTATAAGGCTTTACAATGAAAAAATCAAATCACAAAAAATACAACTTTTGATTCCAATATGAACAAACGCAGGGTCCGTTTATCGGACCCTTGCTTGCGTGGGTGTCTTGGCCTGTGATGGGGACTTATTTTGTCCGTGGACCATCGCGCAATCCCGATCTTAATTAGGGATCTAGATGCTAGATTTGTGAATCTGAGGGGTTTATTTTATGAGGGAAATAAACGCCTGACGGGGATCGATCTCACAAGGGAGATGATCCCCGGAGTGGGTGAGATCTACTAGGAGAAATCACACGCTCATCCTGAGCCTAAGACATAGCTTAGACTTGAGGGTAGATCTACACAAACCTGACCTGGATCGCCACAAATCTGAACTCGAACAGCGTAGATCTAACGTGGGCTGCTTGATCTTCACCGGCAGCAAAAATTCTAACTGCAGAGCTCCCGCTGCTTTCAAAAAAATCTAACTATAGAGCTCTCGCCACTTCAAAAAGAATCCAACCGTAGAGCTCTCGCCGCTTCAAAAAAATCTAACCCCTAAACTATGCACACCCCCTCCTATTTATAGCATTCAAGGAGGGGGGGGGGGTGATTTGCTCGGCCAAGTGGCCAAGCACTTTGGCCATGGCCAAAGCACTTCAGCCAAGGCGAAGTGCTTCAGCCATGTGGCCGAAGCATTTCAGTCAGGACCGTCGCTTCGTTGGCCTGGGCCAGCTTCTCCAGTGTTCGATCGACTTTTCTCGGCCGTTCTGACCCGTTTCCCGGTATTTCCTAACTCGGTTTGATTATTCCGTTGATTCTAGAATCGGATTGGCACAACGTCGTCGCTTGAATCTAGTTGATTTGATTCGCTGAATCTTGCTGACCTGGAGCTTCATCATTAGATTTATTCTGTGATACGTCGCTCTGTCAATTTTTACGCCTCGTCGACTCACTTCATGTATTCGTCGACCCGCTTTATGCATTTTGTGGCGTGATTCCGTCGTCAGCAGTTCTTGGTTGCGTCGGTTGATAGTTCGTCGATCGCGAACCCACCTTTATGAGTCTCATTCGGGCACTGATAAGCCATTTTCAACACCTACACTTCATGTGGGGGTGTACCCACATCATTTGCTGGCGAACTTTTCATATCTCTTTACGTACTCACAGCTCGTATTTGCATATCACATGGCCTTGATTCCTCCTTGGTGGAGTTCGACGCTCACATGGCCCTGACTCCTCCCTGGTGAGGGTCAGCGCCCACATCTTGGTTGATAACGGGGGGCGATTCTGAGATATACTATAGTTGGCAGGATACCCTGTCATCTGTACGAGACGGGGTCTATTGCCCGTAAGTGTTTAGAATATGTTCACCTGTTATGAAGTCGTGACTCTATCTCACTAGTTTGTGAGATGAGTTCAACGTCTCATATATATGTTTTTATTATTATCTGAGCTTGACCCGTCCTGATTTTTTTTGTTTCAGTCGAGTACCCCTCTAGAGCATTTCCTTCTTATGTGGCTGATGGGGGCCATGGTGAAAGCTATTCCACACATGACGACCCTGCCGTTTTTACTTCACCTCGGTTCAGCCCAGAGTCATTCACTCCTCAACCTCAGTGCAAGCCTGGTTTCCCTGATCCGGCTAGCATTAGGTAGAACCCATCTGTTGACTATGACGAGCCCCTCCCTCAGATTCAACCTCTCGCTGCGATTGTTCCGGGTCGGGGGTTGGCTGAGCCTGACTCTAGTACTGTGAGGGGCATCCTTCAGCGGTTGGAGAATGCTTTGAAACAAGCGATCTCCATCATTGGTGTTAGGCGGGGGCTTTACGCAGACTTCTGCCCATTTCTATTAAGCTGCCTGGATGAAGTTCGGCGTGTAGGTGGTACTCAGCTTTTCTTGCGATGCGGCCAGAGGCTTGCTCACTAGGAGGATCTCGCGCTTCGTGTGAAAAATCTAGCATTCTTCGAACCATGCAACGAGGTGTAGCGCCTCATAGGTGAAGCTCAGGTTAAGATCATGCGAGAACGCGAAGCTCGAGCACAGCGCGTATTGGAGCAAGAGGTGATTGTCATGAGTCTGCGTGAACGGCAACATTTCTTACAATGCGCGATGGACGCTTATATCTCTACCACTTCTTCCAAGAAGCAATCAGCCCTAGGGGACCTCAAGTGCGAGAGCACCGATGTCCATCGTGCCTTTTCGACGTCGATGGAAACCCTTCATACATTGCAGCGTGAAGAGGAGGCTTCTATTGCCAGGCTTTCTGAAGAGAGACTTAAGAGGGAGGCGGAGGCTTAGGTCCACGCGAAGCAGATGAAACAGTTAGCTAATCTCCAGGCTGAACTCAAGGTATTCACGGTGCTGGACTGTGAAGATGCTCAGCACCAGTGAGGAGGCTTTTATGGTTGAGTTATAGGAGGAACTTTGACAGTCTTTCATTGACGAAATATCTGTATTAAGACAGCCAATTTGCCATCACAAATTTACTGTTTAAACCGTTATAACTTCAGTATTTATCAATAAAATATGTCTTCTTTTCCTCATTCTGCTTTATTATGATTTTTTTATTTTGCCAGAAATAATTAACCATAATACTTATAGGATTTTTAGCAAACTCTCAGCTATCAACGGATTTGATAAGCCTTTACCGATTATCGTTTGAATCGGGCTAGCTTGCAGATTATTTAACCCATTCCACAGGTGACGTTGTGCTAAAAGAATGAAACTCTCTTAGACTTTATGCTACAATTTTGAATATGTAGACATCGTACTCTTTTACGGGCGAGAGGCTACCCGGCAACGCGTGTTATGCGTCAACTTTAGGGTTGTTGGCCAACCCCCAACCCTCAATGGATTTAATGTGCCTTTACCAATTACCGTTTGAATCAGGCTAGTGTGCGGATTATTTAGCCCATTCCGCACGTGACGTTGTGCTAAAAGAATGAAACTCTCTTAGACTTTGTGCTATAATTTTGAATATGTAGACTTCATCTTTTTCATGGGAAGACTAACCCGGCGACGCGTATGAGGCGTCGACTTATCCCTGCTTAGGATTCGGGATCAAATTCTCCAAGAAAAATCTTACATCAAGGGGTTGTTGTTTGAAGATATTAAATTGATGGGGGAGGAAGAATTTTATATTCTATCCCTCATAGTAAGCGAATGAAACCGCGAGCAGGAGTTCTACCTTAGAAGTTGAGAGAATTCAGGCGGCCTTCAGTCAGACAACCTGATTCGAAAATCCCGGCGCATACCTTTAGTCAGCGCTATCTGGGAGAAAGTTCTGGCGCATACCTTCAGCCGGCGCTACTTAGAAAAGGATGGAACTAAGAGTAGGATCTCCACTCTGAGAACTGAAAGGACTCAGGTGACCTTCAGGCGGACGACCTGGTCTAAAAATCCTGACGCATACCTTCAGGCGGCGCTACCTAGGATGAAGGATGGAACTAAGAGTGGGATCTTCACTTCGATAACCGAAAGGACTCAGGTGACCTTCAGGTGGACGACCTGGTCTGAAAATCCTAGCGCATACATTCAGGCGGCACTACCTAGGATGAAGGATGGAACTAAGAATGGGATCTCCACTCTGAGAACCAAAGAGACTCAGATGACCTTCAGGCGGACGACCTGGTCTGAAAATCCTGGCGCATACCTTCAGTCGGCATGGCCCGGAAAAGGAAAGGATACGCTTAGAGAGGAAGAATTTTATATTCTATCTCCAGCGTGAAAAGAGTGATGAGTGGGCCTCTGGTTCATGGAGGGAATCAAGAGGGGTTTTTGGTAGTGGACCAGAAAATTTGTAGACCTATTGTCAATGAATTTGATCGGTGGGGGAGCATATAGTGGAGGATAAGTTTAGGGTTATCCTCGAGGAAAGTGGGCAAAAATATCCTACGAGGAACTTCTCATTGAAACGGGTTATCCTGAAGATACTAGGGGTAGTATTTCTTCAGGAACTTTCCATTTATTGGCATTAATTGTCAGTCACCATTTTGATTGATTATGCGATATGCGCCGTTGGAATAGACTGTCTCTATTACAAACGGGCCTTCCCATTTGGGTTCAAATTTACCCTATTTCTTGGAGTTGAGGATTATTGGTCGTCGAGCAACGAGGACCAGATCTCCTTCCTTGAAACTCCTATGTCGCACCTTCTTGTTGAAAGCTTTCGACATTCTTGCTTGGTAAAACTCAATGCGTTGTTGTGCCTCCAGGCACTTTTCATCCAACATCTCGAGTTCCTTAAGACGTTTTTGATGCTGTTCTTCGACTGTCATCTCTGTTGCGAAGGTGATGCGAAGTGATGGAATTTAGATTTCTAGCGGAAGAACCGCTTCACACCCGTAGACCAGAGAGTATGGGGTCGCTCCAGTTGGCGTGCGTACGGTGGTACGATATGCCCAGAGCGCTTCCCCAAGCTTATCATCCGAATCTTATTTGTTGGACTTCACAAGCTTTGATAAAATCTTGATGATTGTCTTGTTGAACGCCTCCGCTAATCTATTTGTACCGGAATTGTAGGCTGTTGACGAGACGTCTTGGATCTTGAACTTCTCGCAAAACCTGATAAAGGAATTGCTGATGAATTGAGGGCCGTTGTCATGCACGATCCGTTTTGGTACACAGTGTCGATAGATGACATGGTGTTTGATAAACTTGACGACATTGCTCGTCTTTACTTCTTTTAGCGGGATCGATTTAGCCCACTTGGAGAAGTAATCGGTGATCGCTAGAATGAACCGATTGCCTTTGACTGACGGAGGAAAATGGGACCCACAATGTCCATTCCCCATATTTCGAATGGCCAGGATGTAGCCGAAGGATGCTGCTGCTTGGGAGGCTGATGCATGTAATTTGCATGAATTTGACACGTGTGGCACTTTCGTGCATGCTCGATTGTGTCGTGGACTATCATTGGCTAGAAATACCCCATTCTCCTGATATGATCATAGAGTTTGGGACTGGGTTGGTGCGCGCCGCATTCACCTCCGTGCGCTTCCCGAAGAACTTCATCCGCCTCCTTGCTTGAAAGACATCAGAGCAGAAGACCATCATACCCGTGACGGTATAACATCTGGGACTTTGTGTCGTAGAGGAATCTCAGAGCCCTCCGTCAAATGGATTCTCTTTCCTTCACGTCCTCTGGCAGAATACTATGCAGCACGTAATCAATAATGGAAAAGCGCCAATCTCGGGGCTCCAACTTGGCGTGGGTGGTATATATTTCTTTGGTAACCACCCCATTGCCTCCCTATACCTCAGCATATATTGGTATGAATAATTGATGAGTCCCGACCATGATCAGTTGCTCAGTCTCGGGAGGTTGTGCCAATGATACCGCTAAAGCCGCCAATGCATCCGCGTAGGTGTTTTGAAGGTGCGAGATATATTCAATGAAGAACTCTTCAAACGAGTTCGCCATCTCAATGGCTGCTTGGTGATAGGTAACCAGATCTGGATTTCTGACCTCATAGTCACCGCGGATCTGTTTGACTATCAGCTGCGAATCGTCGTATGCTTCAAGATACTCAACCCCCAGCTCCTTGGCGAAACTAAGTCCAATAAACAGCGTGTTGTATTCCGCCACGTTATTGGAGCACGGTCCCGTGAGCGAGTAAGCTTCCCCGAGGAAACTAAGACAACTCCAACTCCAGCGGAGATCTTAGAACATCCGGGGGCATTTGCCACATTAGTAGCTCGAGAAGCTCCGTCGAAATACAACCGTCATACTTATTGATACGATGTGGTATTGACTTCATGAGCTTCATCTGACAGGTCATCATATAGTTCGGCTGCGTCCGTGGTTAGATTTATAGCCAAAAGGTCACAAATTGCTTGCCCTTTGGCCGACTTCTGTTCTTTGAAGTGCAAGTCGTACTGGGACAAGAGCAAGGCCCATTTTGCCAATCACCAGCTCATGGAACCCGGTTGTGTTATAAATATTCAGACCGGATTTACGTTGGATAAAACATAAACCATCTGTCCGATCAAGTAGTGCCGCATTTTCTGAATCGCGAACACTAATGCTAGGCACTGCTTCTCGATCATCGGGTAATGAGACTCAGCACCGACTAATGTTCGGCTCAGGTAGTATACTGCCTGTTCGTGACCCCTGTTGTCGTCTTGCATGAGCAAAGCACTTAACGAGTGGTCCGTTGCCTTGGTGTAAATTAGGAACGGCTTTCCTGACTGCGGTGCGACAAGAACAGGGGGCTTTGCGAGATACGTTTTGATCTCCTCAAAGGCCATTTGACAAGCGTCGTCCTAAATAAACGAGATGCCTTTCTTGTTTAGTTTAGAAAATGGCTGGCACTTTCCGGATAGGTCCGAGATGAATCTCCGAATATATGCCAACCGCCCTTGTAATCCTCTGAGCTCTCTCAAGTTTCTCAGAGGTTGTAAGTCTTGAATTGCCTTCGCTTTATCAGGGTCAATGTGGATGCCCTTATTGGTGACGACAAAGCCGAGGAACTTGCCACTGGACATCCCGAGGAAGGACTTGGTGGGGTTCATCTTCAACTGATGAGCACGCATGAGCTCGAACATTGTTCTGAGATCTTTAATGTGATCACCCTTATCGCAGCTCTTCACGACCAAGTCATCGACGTAGCATTCGACAGTCTTTTGGAGATGATCCTGGAAAATCTTAGTCATTGCCTGTTGGTATGTAGCGCCGACGTTCTTCAGGCCGAACGGCATCACCGTATAACAGAATATGCCGAGGGGTGTTCTGAACGCTGTATGTTTAGTGTCATCCGGGTGCATCTTAATTTGATTGTATCCCGAAAAACCGTCCATGAAGGACATTCTCTCGAATCCACACGTATTGTCAATAATGACGTCGGTGATCGGGAGAGGAAAATCATCTTTGGGGCAAGCGGCGTTCAGATCTCTGTAGTCGATGCAGATCCTGATTGTCCCATTCTTCTTTAGTACTGGGACAATATTTGCTACCCAGTCCAGATGCTATACTTCTATGATGAAGCCTGACTTAATGAGCTTCTTCACTTCTATCACGATTGCTTCCATAATTTGTGGACGAAACTGTCTTTGCTGCTGTTTGACCGGTTTGGCATCCGACTTGATTTTAAGGCAATGGGTTGCCACATTCGGGTCTAGGCCTGGCATATCTTCGTAGTTCCAGGTGAACACGTTGATATATTCCTTAACAAGAGCAATCAACTCCTCCTTTTCTTCTGGGGGAAGACTACCGCTCATGAAAATTAGCTTCGAATTAGCTTCGCCGCCCATATTGACCTGGACGATTACATCTTTAGTGGGTCATTCTCTTTGCTCAAACTGATCCTCGTATTGTTCATTGAGGTGATGAACCCACGGGTCTTCCCATGTTGGTATCTCCTCATCACCCTCCATAGTGGTAAGGTCGGCAGTAGCCATATTGACCATCCGAGCTTTGAAGGCTTCGCCTAAGCTGACGTCAGAGTCCCAAGTGGATGAATCAGATGAATGTCCGTCCCTTTCATCGGGCAAGTGGTCGTCGATTAACCAAGAGCATTCATCGTCCGAGGAGGATTCATATCCCAACCCTCTCCTGAATGCATAGTAATTATCTGGCTTCCCTTTCGGGACATATGCCTCTTTTGGTGGGACTTGAGGACCTCGTCCGAAGCAGAGACCTCCTCCTTGTGCCAAGTTGTACCCCCACTTCTTCATGATATCCAGCTTTTCTAAGCTATACCTGAATGCGTTGAGTACAGGTGCGTTGTCATCGACGTCTTCTTCCAGGAAGTGATTTGGCGTCGGAACCGCATCTCCTTTTCCGTAGATCAAATTTTTTTCACTATTTGATCTTCCTGGGATGATGGGTGTCGTCCCAAAGGAGTCTTGGAATTGCTTTTGCGTTATGCACGACGACCGTGTGGGTAGGTGCAATTCAGGATCATTGTATAGTCCCGTCATTACATCAGTCAAAGACAAAGGGTACTCTAAATCATCATTTATTAATTCGTCAGCAAGTTGCCAATTACAACCT
>JBAKGM010054309.1:0-15839 GCA_037177215.1 Asparagus racemosus
ACATGACGTGCATTTTATTAGCTTCAAGAACATGCTTCGGTGAGCATAGTTGGTGGCTAGCCACTGTGATGCACCTAATGTTCTTAGGTGGCAAAGCAAGTGTAGCAGCCAGAGATGCTAAAGCGTCTGCATAGGTATTCTCGAGGCGAGCTACATAGCTGATGTAGAATCCTTCGAAGGATTGTGCCAGCTTCATTGCTGCTTCGTGATAGGGTATGAGGTCTTTGTGACGGGCCTCGTATTCCCTTTTGATCTGATTTATGACCAATTTGGAATCACCGTGGGCTTCGAGATATTTGACGCCCATGTCTTGAGGGAGTTGTAAGCTGATTATAAGGGCGTTATACTCGGCTACATTGTTAGAGCAGGGCTCAGTTAATGAATAAGACTGAGGGAGGACATGTCCATGAGGGTCGATTAGCACCACCCACGCTCCTGCAACGATCACTCCCTTGTGGTTACGTCTCGATGCGCCATCGAAGTGTAATTGGGTATTTGGTGCTCTGAGACGACATTTGACTCGAGAACTTCGTCTGGAATGTCCTCGTAGAGTTTAGAAGATTCTGGAATGGGATGCTCTACCAAAAAGTCGGCAATCGCTTGACCTTTGACTGCTTTCTGTGGTACAAACGTCATGTCGTATTGCGAGAGGAGCATCGCCCATTTTGCTAGCCTACAATTCAGTCATCCAAGCTTCGTCATGAGTATCTGCAGAGGTTTAACCCTTGAGATGACATGAATAGATTGGCCAATGAGGTAATATCGCATCTTCTGAATGGCGAAGACTAATGCCAAATATTCCTTCTCGATCGGATTGTACTGATGTTCAGCACCTACTATTGTCCGACTGAGGTGGTAAATGGCTTGCTCGTGGCCATCATTATTCTTTTGAGCGAGAAGCGTTCCTAAGGAATGGTCCATTGCTCTGACATAAATCAGGAATGGTTTGTCTGATTTCGGTGTGACTAAGACTGGCGGCTTTGTGAGAGATACTGCTTGATCTCATTTAAAAGCGTCCTGGCAGGCGTCATCCCAGGTGAATGAAATACCTTCCTTCATAAGTCTTTGAAATGGTTGACATTTCCCAGACAAAGTTAGCAATAAACCTTCGGATGTAGGCTAATCGTCGTTGTAAGCCTCTGAGTTCGTTGAGATTCCTTGGAGGCGGCATCTCTTGGATGGCTTTTACTTTCTTGGGATCGACATGTATTCCTTTAGATGTGACAATAAATCTAAGGAATTTTCCTGATGACACCCCCAGAAAGGATTTGGTTGGATTCATCTTGAGCTGGTGTTTACGCATGATTTTGAATACAATTCTCAAGTCGTTAATATGGTCTTGCTTATGACAACTTTTAATTGCGAGGTCATCGACGTAGCACTAGACCGTCTTGCATAAATGTTCAAGGAAAATCATGTTCATTGCACGCTGATAAGTAGCTCTGGCATTATTCATACCAAAGGGCATTACTGTGTAACAGAATACTCCTAGAGGTGTTCTGAAAGCCGTGTGCTTTTGATCGTCTGGATGCATTTTGATCTGATTGTATCCAGAAAATCCGTCCATAAATGACATTCTCTCGAACCCGCATATGTTATCAACCATGACATCCGTGATAGGGAGAGGGAACTCAGCCTTTGGACGGGCAAGGTTGAGGTCTCAAAAGTCAATGTAGATCCAGATTTTGCCGGTCTTCTTCATCACCACCACAATGTTGGCTACCCAATCAGGATGTTGTTCTTCGCGGATGAATCCACACTGAATGAGTTGGCGGATTTCCTTTTCGAATTGCTTCATTAATTAAGGGCGGAAGCATCGTTGTTGTTGTTTGACTGGTTTGACATTTGGGTTGATGTTGAGCCGATGCACAGCCACGTTAGGGTCTAGACCCGGCATGTCTTCATAACTCCAGGCAAATACATCAGTATATTCTTGAAGGAGAACTATGAGTTCTTCCTTCTCAACGGATGATAACCTTTCGCTGATGAAGATGGGCTTGGGGTTGTTATCGCTGCCAATATTAATTTGAACTACCATATCTTCGGTAGGCGTACCTTAGCTTCAAAGCGTGACTCCCATTGCTTTTCAAGCTGTCTCATCCATGGATCGTCTTCAAGATCTTCGAACACTTTAGACTCATCAAGATCACTGGTCAGGTCGTAGGAGACCATATTGACCGTGAATAAGGCACCAATGTTGATGTAAGAGTCCCAATCGAACGTATCTAAAGAACTAGAATTGCTGAATGCTTACCCGATATGTGGTTCGGCTTCCGCGGAGATGAAACCAAGTCCACGTTTAGTTCGGTTATAATAATCAAGTACTTCGCCTTCTGGCGTAAAGGGGATCAAAGGGTCTCGCAATCCTCTATTGAAATTCAACCCTTGCTTTGCAGTAAGGTCATATCCCATCTTTGCCATAATCCGTTGAGATTGCTGGCTATGTCGGGCAAATTCTGTCTCCTTCTCAGCTTCTACATCGGATTTTAATAATTGAGATCGAGCCTCAACTTTTCTAAAGATTATCAAATTCTAGATGTTCCCTTTGGGCTGTACTATAAGGATGGCATCCTGCGAATTATCCAACTGCATGTAAGTTGAATGCGATTCACGTATCGGCATTTGTAGTGTTGGTTCAGAGGTTAGCTTAGCCATCAAGGTTTCAAGAATAGTCGTAAGCAAACTGTTCTTCATTAAAGATCCAAACGCCTTGATCTTCAGCGGATTGGTTGACACAAAGGTCATCCATGGTAATTACAAGTGGATCTATCTCCTAGACTAAATCATCAATGAGATCTAGCTCAACATCTGCCTCATTATCACTATCATTGCCTTTGGGGAGGGCAATCTTAATTGTTTGATTTTCATCATACAAAAGAGAGTTGGTGAAGTAATTCTCCACTCCCTTGAAAGGATATTTTTCAACATCAACCCTCTGTTGGACTCCTTGTTTATCAATGTCTTTAAAGCATTGATGAAGAGTTGAGGGGATAATCATGTTAGAGTGGATCCAAGGTCCTCCATGCAAAAGGTTGTTGGACGTTTCAACGTCGATGACGTAGTAGGTCACTTCTATTTTTAAATCCCCCAGTTGATAGTTAAGTCGAATCTTTCCAAGGGAGCAGCTACTGTTGGAGTTGAAGCTAAGAATGGTGGAGCTGGAATCCCTAAAAAGCTCAAGAGCCTCTGTGGATTAATGCTCACTACGGAGCCTAGATCGATATGGATCCTCTCAACCTTTGTTGACCCTATATACCCAGTGTAGTAATGGGGTCGACTGTGATGATGGTCTTTGACAATCATGTCTTCTGGGGTGAAGACGATGCAAGGCATTTGCTTTCGATATTGATAGCATTGCTTGGGACCTTCATCTTGAGGAGGTTCAGTCAAGTGGGTGAGGAATGCTTCATTATCATCTAAAGCTTCCTTCAAAGCTTCCCTCGTATCTTTTGACAAACGTAAAAGTTCGTGCAGAGTGATGCGAGCTGGGATGTTGGAGAGCTGGACGATAATGTCGTATTTGAACGGGGCCTTGGGATCATTTGGAGGATGCTACAAGGCCTTGTCAAATCGAGCCTCCTTATATTTGGCCCGTTCGGGTTGCTTAGATGTTCCCGGCTGGTTGTAATCCCTTAGGTAAATTCTTGCCAGATCTTGTCCCTATTAAAGCCACTTTCTCTCCCCCTGAGTCGGAAGTGAGGTGACATGCATTGATTCTTCTTCCATGATCGTGGAGATGGTATGGCACGTCTTCATTTTAGATTTAGACTTTGGACGAGTTCAATCTTTATCTTGAACGAGATCTAGATGTGCCCACACGATTTCCCCTCTCTTAGTGGTGAGAGGGATCAAGCCTTGGTCCTGTCGGTTCGAGCAATCGTGGTTGAATATCTCCATCCTTGCGGTGGGAATGGGGACAATGCCATTTTAAGCTCGGGTTTCTGGCATAGAACCAAATTGAAGGGTTACCATGTTTACAACGACTTTCTTCTACTCGGGTTTGAGCTTAAGAATTCCAGACTCGACAAATGTCTGAATTTTATCCTTGAGGATATAACAATTCTTTTTCCGGGGCGACGAGCTTCCGGGAGCTTTAGACAATTCCCTTTGTTGAGGACATGGAAAATAGCGACTGTATGTTCGTCCTTGAACAAATAATTGTGCTGAAAATTTTTCTTTAACTCTCTTTGCGAGCCGTTGTTCGAATTCTGGACTCCCACTGCGAAAATCTCTTTGGGTTTTGGTTGTGACATCTGCACTTGCTTACCCTTGTTACCTTTGAAACTAGAGCAAGGCTCAAACTTATTGAAATGCTCTAATGACGTTTTAGCTACCTCAGCTAGTTCCATCAAATCTTTCCAAGCATGGGCAGTAACAGTGCCCATGTGAGCTTCAACCTTTGCTAGAAAGTTGTACCGGTAAGTTTCTAACAACATTGGTAGGGGTATATCTCGACATCGTAATGTTAAGTTGCGATATCGCTCGATATATTCTCGGACTGTCTCATTCCCGCTTTGTTTCGTGGAAAGGAGTTTGGCCATGGTGACATCAGATTGTTCTTCGTCAAACTGCAAAAGGAGCTTGGACTCTAAATTTACTCAGGATCTGATTGATCCTTCGGGCAGGTTCTGGAACCAATCAAAGGCTACCTCCTGAAGAGTGCCAATAAAAAGATGTACTTTGATGGCGTCGTAACCCACTACATTCCCCGTTTGTTGGTGGAAGTAGTAGATGTGCTGATTTGGAGATCCTTTACCATCAAATGCATGTAACGTAGGTGGCTTGAACTTTATTAGATAGGGAACCATATCCCACTCGATGGGATATGGACGAATAATCCTGACTTTCTTAAGCTCTGTCCATTGAGAAAGAGCGTTGAGTTGCTTCTGGATGTCCTCCAAGGCTTTCCTCTCTTTTCTTGGTTTAGCGAGCATCGTCTATTCTGACCCTACATGTTCGGAATCTGTGTCACTTTGATGTTCCAGATCTTCTTCATTAGGGTTTTCGCCAATTAACCTCTTCCCTTTCGAGGAGCTTGCTTGTCGATGAGGGTTACCCAAGAGTTGCTCAATCATCCTTTCTAAACGTTCAATCCGATCATCAAATTCTTTTTCTACATTACCATTTGAGCTAGAAGATCGTCTCGATCTGTCGCATTTGCCTCCCATCTTTGGCCCTGACTTGAACTAGGAGTTGAGTTTGATGCTATGGCCGAGTTGGCGTCACTGGTGGCAGGTTGATTTGAGGTCTGTGGTGATTGTAATGAAGAGTAGTTGAACAGAATCGCTGCCTTCTTCTTTAATCTGGTGCTGCGAAACACCCCCTCGTCTTCTAGAAATATGGACTTTATTCCAGTAGAATATGCTAGATCAGAAGAGCTATTTGAGTTTTCCTCATCATCTTCAAAAGTTACATTTGTCATGTTGACAGTGAAGACTCTTTGTCGGGCACGTAGTCGTTGCTTAGTTCGAGCCTCTGAAGGCTCAAGAACTGGGCCGAGACGGTTGAAAACCGACCGTTTGCATTGGCAGCCTTCTTGGATTGTTGAGACTACTTCCCTGAGGGTCGCGCAATGCTGACATTGGCAAACTTTCTTCAGAGTTATAAATTCCCGGAGATCAATATTAGTGCCAACCTCGCTGGCTTTGGTTGAATGCAAATCTTGCTTACGACGACACTGGCCAAATGCTTGGCTAGTGGAATTTTTATTCCTTTGAGGGAATTTTGATGAGGGGTTACCCCCTTCTTGGCTTCTAATGAGGAAGCATAGCGTGCATCACAAGACGCTTTAAATCGAACTCCTAGAGGAGTTGATGGCTGGAGACCAAGATCAGATGTGTTAACATCTTGATCTTCGCTCGAGGCAGAAGTCATAGGAGGCTGAGGCCCGAGATTAGATGTGTCAATATCTTGATCTTCGCTTGAGGCGAAAGTCATAAGAGGCAGAGGCCCGAGATCAGATGTGTTAACATCTTGATCATCGTTCGAGGCTGAAGTCATCGGAGGTGGAGGCCCGAGATCAGATGTGTCAACATCTTGATCTTCGCTTGAGGTGAAAGTCAAACTTCTTTCGCCTTTGGCAAAGTTCGTTTAGCTTTCAGCTAAGCTCGAACCTTCCTCGGTGAGGGTGGTATTCACATACGTGGGAGTCGTATTAGACCTGATGTTCCCTCTGCGGTGAATTCTACAACAACTGCTTGTAGTTGACGAGATTTTCGTTCTTGGAAATAGATTCCTTGAACTTAGCTTGGTCAAATTCGATGGCCAAAGTTTCAGCTAAAGACTCGAGGGCCTGAGTGTCAGTTTGTGACACGATCTTCTCATCAGAAGACAAAGAAGCTTCTAGCAGAGTCGTCATTCTATTTCGGGTCTTTTGTATTGCGATTGATGCAGATTACAATAAAAGACTACAAATGAAATAAAGGAAAAATTTATATTTCCTGGGGTTCTTTTCTGTGTGCCGGTGGAGCGTCGATCTTGTACTTCGTTGACGAACTGAATCAAGACTCACGAATCTTTTGCTGTTAACGAGGGTTGAATCACTTGGAAGGTAGCTCAGCCTTCTTTTTGTGAAGCTCCTTTGTATAGGCGAAATGTGTTACTTAGCTCTCTCTGCGCGCTCCTTATGCCTCTTTTTTTTGAATGAATGATCTCCTCTCCTTTTATAGGCTAAAAGAGAGAGGGTTAATGGCCTCTTTAGAACGTGGATTAGTGGCCACTAAAACAGGAGATAGTGAGGGCAGTTATCCCCTAAAAATAGCTCTGAAATGGCTATTTGGGTGAACTTCATGGTTGTGGTGAAGTTCGCTGGAGTTGTAAGTGAAGGTCACTGCAGTCGTAGGCGAGGGTCGCTCGAACGTGGGGGTGCCTCCTTCGGAAGTGGAAGACTTGGTCCACTTTATTGTTGTGGGCGGAACTCTTTAGTTGGCGAGCTTCGCTTGTGAACTCGGATTTAACACAGAATCCGATCTTTGGCGGAGATAGCATCGGTCGTCAGGCGACCTTCACTATAATCTGTTATGTGCTTGGTTTTAGGCCCATTCGAAGTGTTTAGCCCATGCGCTTTCACTTCTTTGGTCTAAGTTAATCATCAGCCTAGGTGAAAATACATTTTGACCATCTGCAGTAAAGGCCCTAGAGGACATCCAAAAATAACTCAACGCTCTTTCTCAGTGAACTGAGCTCAATAAGGTTGGAATTACCTAACCTTATCGCATCGAGTAGGACATGGTTCCCTATCCGATAAAGTTTAAGACGCTAATGTTTCATACATTTGATGACAAATATTCTCCGAACCAACACATCTACTAATTTCACTAACAAACTAGAAAATATAGTGAGCAATGATGCTATAAGGCATCACTTTTCATTGACATCCTTCAGGGGGTAGCCTTCGATTGGTTTCAAAATCTGCCTTAGGGTTCAATCAAATCCTAGGTTGATCTGGAATCAAAGTTCCTCTAACAATTCCATAAGGAACAATTAGATGTTACCATGGCCAAACTCCTCTCTAAAAAGCAAAAAGGAAATGAGACGGTCAGGAAATTCATTGAGAGATTCTGTAATCTGACATTGTGATGTCAAGATATGCCATTGTCAATGCTACTCCAAACTTGTCAGTATAATTTTGTGGGTCATATAGAAGCTCGTATGGGCGCTATCATGGCATACACATGAAAGGATTTGATGGAACAAGCTGAGATAGCAGAGAAATCATTAGAATATTTCAATATGTTTGAACCCCGCACCAACTTCAAAGGCAATAAAGGTAAGCAAGGGCAGTCCTCCCAACCGAAAGCTAAGGAGACTTTCGCAGTTGAGGTCAAGAATGCTAACAACTAGAAAAGAGAACCAAGAAAGAATGTTTAGCTCAATTACTCCTTCAAGGATGAGCATTTGGTGGTTATCTTCTATGTCCTCAATAAGGGTAATCAGCTAAAGCTTCCTGAAGCTCAGCACCCTGAAGAAATTAGAAAGACTAATGATCCCAACTACTATCTTTACCATAGAATGTTGGGACACCCGATAAAGAATTGTTACATCCTTAAAGATACAATACAGACTTTTGTCGAATCAGGAATCCTCAAGCTCAAGCCTGAGCAAAAGAAAGACACTGCCAATATGGTGACTCTCCAATTCGACTCCATGTGAAAAATTCAAGCCCAAGACGGTGTTGTCCCCATTCTTATTGCAAGGAAGGAAGTGGTCAATCATGACCAATAAAACTGACAAAGCCAAAGCTTAGTCCCTCTTACTATAGCAAGAGGAGAAGTGATGTGGGTACATCGTGACACTCTCCAAGATGAACAATGGACTCTTTTGAAGTCCAAGACAAAGAACAAGTGCAAGATGAAGTCCTGCAATGTCATCTCCACAATCGTTGGAGAAGAACCTCTACAAGTCTCTTCACTCACTAATTCAGAGGAAGATAAAATTGTCATGGTGGGGACAAAGTCTCGCAAGATTATTTGAAAAATTATGATCAGCCAGGACCCTCCAAACAACCTGAGCCAACCAGGTAAAAGGAGATTCAGTTCAATAAGATGTTGCAGCACCCCTCAGACGATCCAAAAGCCCCATTCTGATATGATATTATGGCCCAATTAGCTATTATCCCAGCTCGTATAACCTTATTCAAACATCTATATTTGTCTAAGGAGATGAGGGAGACTTTGAAAGAAGCTCTGAACGACAGTGAGGCGTTCCTCGCCCACATGGTCAAGCCTCCTCGGGATGAAGAACACAAGCAGCACTTTCAGGGACAATGGCAGGCGCCTTGTATCACCTTTAATCTAGAAGACATGCTCATCAAAGACCATCATTACAACTGACCCCTTTACTATACCGGGCATGTAGGGTCGGCAAAGGTCGAGAGGATTCATATCGACCTAGGCTCTGTGTTGAGCATAATTCCACGGAGTCCCCTTCACAAGCTCTTAAAGACTGCCGCCACCATATTCGGCTTCAACCCCAGCAGTAACTGATCCCTTGGGAAGGTCTGACTTAAATGTTAGATCGGTGATTCAAAGACAAAAGTGACTTGTTTCATTGATGTCGAAACAACCTACAACTTTCTCCTTGGACGACCGTCGATCCATTCCAACCTGATCGCCCTGTCAACACTTCATCAATGTTTTAAGTACATCAATGAACAAGGGGTTCAACAAAAGGTTGATGCTGAAAAGTATCCCTTCAAGGGGGTAGAGAATTACTTTACCGACTCTCTCTTCTATGATAAAATAGGATAAAAATCATACAATTGAGATTGTCCTCCATAATTACAGAGACAGCGGTAATGAAGTAGATAATGAGCCAAATCCCAACGATGATCCAATCTAGGAAATGGAACCACTTGTAATTACCCTTGAGGTTCCATGTATTGACCAGTCGAGTGAGATTCTCGGTGAACTTCAAGGCGAGGATTTTTGGTGAAGTTCGGGGTGAGATTTACGGTGAAGCTCAGGATGCAAATCTTTGGTGAAGTTTAGGGTCAGTCTATAAATAGAGTTGTTAGTAATCTCAACATACAATGGCAAAAATGGGGTACAACTTCGCTCTAAAATAAAAATTGAATTTCAATCAAGGATCGAGAGTTCCTCTAATCCCCTTTATACCAGAAGAGAAGGCTTTTGATTATTATAATCAAACTAAATGTGGACTTGGTTACATTTCCTCTAATCCCCATGCTTGGTGAATTCACAGTTAACATGGTCTCGTACAGTTTAACTATGAATCATGATGAATCCAAAGTGTTCGAAAATCTTGAAGATGATTCCTAGGTGCAACATCTTGAAAAACAGTGGTAGTCGTGCTTTGAAATCAACGAACGACCAACCGAAGATAAAGTGGTCCAAGTTAACATAAGCAACGAAGTCAGTCCCAAACCCATCTCAATCAGTGAGAGTTTATCACTCACTGACAAACAAGAGCTCATAACCCTCCTTTGAGAGTACATTGACGTCTTCGCGTGGAGTTACAAAGACATGCCTGGGTTGAACCCCGGCCGTGCATCACCTTAACATTGACCCCAATGTTAAGCCGGTCAAGAAACAACAATGACACTCCCGTCCTTAGTTGATGGCGTAGATCAAGAAAGAAATTCGTAAACTTATTGAATGTAGGTTTATCCATGTAGAACAACATCAAAATTGGCTGGTTAACATCGAGGTGGTAATGAAAAAGAAGGGCAAGATCCGGATCTGTATTGACTCTAGGGACCTTAATCTTGCTTGCCCAAAAGACAAATTTTCTCTGTCTATCACAGATGGCCTGGTTGACAATACGTGTGGGTTTGAGAGAATATCGTTCATGGACGGGTTTTTTGGATACAATCAAATCAAGATGCGTCTAGATGATCAGAAGCATACAGCTTTGAGGACACCTTTAGGGGTATTTTGTTACATTGTAATGCCCTTTGGCCTGCAAAATGCTAGAGCAACTTACCAGTGTGCAATGAACACAATTTTTGTGAGCATTTGCACAAGACAGTGGAGTGCTACATCGACGACCTTGCGATCAAGAGCCGTCACAAACAAGACCATGTTAATGACTTGAGAACAGTGTTCGAAATCATGAGGAAACATCAACTCAAGATGAATCCAACCAAGTCTTTCTTGGGGGTATCATCGGGTAAATTTTTG
Source organism: Asparagus racemosus (assembly GCA_037177215.1). NCBI lineage: Eukaryota > Viridiplantae > Streptophyta > Magnoliopsida > Asparagales > Asparagaceae > Asparagus > Asparagus racemosus. The sequence goes on from JBAKGM010054309.1 coordinate 10,641, forward strand.
GGATTTATTATAACATCCAAAGTAATACATGTTGACCCTGAAAAAGTGAAAGCTACCCGAGATATGCCACCTCTGAGGAATCTCAAAGAACTCAAAAGCTTACAAGGATGATTAGCCTACATCCGTAGGTTTATAGCTAACATATTTAGCAAATGTCAACCATTTCAAACGCTGATGAAGAAGGGTGTTTCATTCGTTTGGGATGACGCTTGTCAAAAAGCTTTCAATGAGATTAAGAGTTATCTCATGAAGCTACCCATTCTAGCCGCACCAGTATCAGGCCAAGCATTCCTGATCTACATCAAAGCAATGGAACACTTCTTAGGAGCACTTCTAAACACTATGAAGAATGACAATGGTAGCAAGCAAGCTATTTATTATCTGAACCAGACTATGATTGGTGCTGAGCATCACATTAATCTAGTCGAAAAGGAATTTCTAGCATTGATCTTCGCAATTCAAAAGGTGCGACATTACCTAACTGGCCAATCCATCCATGTGATCTCAACAGGCAATCCTCTACGAATATTCATGATGAAACCCGGATCGTTGAACTCCAGGTTTGCCAAATGGACAATACTACTTTCACAGTATGACATGACATTGGTACCACAAAAAGCAGTTAAATGTCAGGCAATAGCTGACTTTTTGGTGGATCACGAATCTTCTAAACACTATGAAGAAATACCAGATTAAGTTTTTGAGTCAAATGTTATCTCGAGCCACTAGGTGTGTCAACTTTATTTTGACGTTGTGTCAAGACACAACGACAAAGGAGCAATAGCTGCATGAGTGGGCGTAGTACTAATCGATCCCCATGGACATGTCCTTACTTGGGCTTATACATTGATTGAGTCATGCTCCAATAATGTGGCAGAATATACTACCCTCATAATTGGCCTGCACCTTGCTCAAGATATGGGTATCAAATGAAGCTTACAGTGATTCTAAATTGATCATCAATCAGATCAAAGGAGAATATGAGGTCCACCAGAACGACCTTATACGTTACTATGAAGCAGCAATGAAGCTTGCCCAGTTGTTCAAAGGCTTCTACATCAGTTATATAGCCCGTCTCGAAAACACTCATGCAGATGCTTTGGTAACCCTTGCAGCCACTTTGGCCTTGACTCCCAAGTCTACTGGGTGCATCACAGTGGCTAGCCATCAATTATGCTCCCTAAAGAAAATTCTAGAAGCTAACGAAGAGCATGTCATGCCCACTCACTTCGAGGCTAATGATTGGCGTTTCCCAATCATTGATTATGTCTTGCATGGAATATTACCAGATAATCCGAAAGCAAGAAATCTTTATCCAAAGAAGGGCCTTACGCTTCTTTAATGATTCTACTACGCAAACTTTATATCTTCAATCATTCGATGGTGTGCTCCTCTGATGCTTATCACTAAGTGAAGCTCAAGAAGCACTCAAGGAAGCCTACGACGGTGCATGTGGAGCTCATCAGCCGGTTCCTAAACTTCAAGACTGACTTTGTCATCTAAGCTATTACTAGCCAATAATGATTGTGATGCAGTGGCCTATGCCAAGCGGTGTCATGCATGCCAAGTCCACACTGATTTTCTACACCAACCTCTAAAAGAATTGCATCCAACGGTTTCCTCATGGCCATTTGAAACATGGGGCATGGACGCCATCAGGTCGATTAGTCCACCATCTGCTAAAGGCCATCGATTTATTTTAGCCATCACTGATTACTTCTCTAAACGGGCTGAAGCTATTCCACTTAGAGAAGTCAAGACATCTAATGTGGTTAAGATCTTAAAATACCACGTAATTTATCGATTCGGTGTCCCTCGAAGGATTGTCCACGATAATGGTCCACAATTTGCTAGTCGATTGTTCTTCAAATTCTACAACAAGTTTAGAATTTAAATATGGCTTCTACACTATATAACCCAGCCGCTAATGGTCTAGCTGAGGCTTTCAATAAGACCATCATCAAACTTCTAAAGAAGTTCATCTCCTCCAACAAACAAGATTAGGACGAGAAGCTTGGAGAGTGTTTGTGGGCTTATCGAATAACATTCCGCAATCCCACTAGCTCCATGCCATTCACTTTGGTCTACGGATGTGAAGCTATCATACCATTGGAGATTCAAATGCCATCGTTAAGAATCGCTCTTGCTGAAAAGATGACAATCGAAGAACATCATCAGAAGTGGCTTCAAGAACTAGAGGCGCTAGATGAATTGAGACTCTAAGCTTAGCAAATAATCAAGATCTACCAGTCACGGATCTCAAGAGCCTTCAACAGGAGAGTCGAGAATAATCCTTCAATGAAGATGACCTAGTCTTAGCTGTTCGTCAACCCATGGTCATGACACACAAGACTAAAGGAAAATTCCAAGCTAAATGGGAAGGCCCATTTGTAATAGAGACGGTTTACTCAAAAAGAGCACATTGCCTAATTGACCCAAATGGCAATAGATTCATGGCACCAATCAACAGGAAATTTCTCAAGAAATATTACCTTAATTTTAGCCAATTTCATCTCCCCACAAAGATTCTGGTCACGTTTAAGTCTCTACCTCTGACCACAAATATTGATCATCTTGATCTAATATCCAATTAAAATCCCTGACAAGTCATCAAGTTAACACCACATCTCTGTTTGACTCCAAATGTTTTACCAGTGTAATGTTAACATTACATCTTTGAAAGGTTTCCACTCTAGTGATTTGATCAATTAACATTACACCTTTGTCAGACCATTTTGTTGACTGTTAACGTCACACCTCTATCGACATGTCTTTTCGGATCTGACCGGTTAACATTACACATTTGTCAATCCGTCCTTGCCAAAAATCAATTAGTTAATATTACACTGCCATCGATTTTCTACCATTAAGTTAACATTACACTTCCGAACGGTAGTTGTCCTTTAGACTCCTATGAATCTGACTGGTTAACATTGTTGGAAGTTCTATTTAACATGTTAACATTACACCTCTGTCAAATACTCTAATACTATCATGTTAACATTACACTTCTGAACAGTACTAACCATACCTCTTTCAGTTTGACCCCATCATTTTCTCCCTAACCAGGATATCAATACGATACATTAACATTACACCTCTATCATACACATATCAAAATGGAAAAAGTTCTTTTATTATTAAAAGAGCTAATTTATTACAAAAATCCTAAAGTGAATACAGATAAAGTGTATTCGAGCAATGCATTCGGCTATCTTGGCATCCCTAGCTTCAATACCATTTTTCTGGGTGCTCTCCCTCAGAGTCCTGGGATCAATAGGAGCAGCTTGAACTTTAACAGCGTCCAGCTTGGTCGTCTCGATTTGAAGTTCAGCAACCTGAGATCCTACTCCCTAGCCATCTCGGTCGACTTAAGTTCAAGCTCCTCCTTCTACTGTTGAGTTGCTTCCAACTGAGCTTGAGCTCGAGCTCGACTTTCACTTCATTGATGGTGGCTTCCCTCTCAAAAATAGCACTGTTAAGCTCTGCCTGATTACCATCAACTGACGCAAGGCTATCATGCAGTCCTTGAAGCCTCCTATTGATCGGCTCCATCTCCTTGCAAGTAGAATCTTCAACCTTGTGGTGCTTCACTAAGAGCTGACAAAATTCAAGTTCAACAATGCCATTGACATCAGCTGCATGAAGTCATTGCAACTCTTGAAATTAAAGGTCGACCTCGTCAATCATCTTCTTGAACGGTTCAGTACATACGAGTCCTACAATCCATGTCAAAAGGCCGAGCTGTTTCCTCAACAAATCAAGAGAGCGAGCATATAAGCCTTCTATGTAGCCAAAGCAGATTCGACACTCCGGTTGAATAGCTTCATTAAGGTCTCAACTAGAATCTGAATCTCCAACTCGATCAAATCATTTGAGTCAGCAGATTCCAGAATTTCTACACAACTCGAAATACATGCTTCTGCAGAAACCGCCAATGCATCTGTGGTCGTCGAAGAAGTGGTTGGTAGGATTTGCATTTGTTCACCACCCGATTAGAGGAATGGTGCAAGCGTGGTCAACACACTAGAAACATCTACTGTGGTAGAAACCACAGATGCTACCTCAGCTGACGGGCAACGGTTTTCACAACCAATGCTGTAGTTATTAGCACGTCCATGGGCATAACTTCAATACTGGTAGTCACGACCTCCGGCTCATCAGATGCATTTGCAGCTCTGATAGGATCATCTTCAAATTGAGGCTTAGGACTCGCCGGCGCTACCCTTCCGACTCCTACTAGAATCAGAGAGACAGACGCATCGTCATCTTCATCAGATGACTTATAAATAAACAATCTACGTCATGCTACTAAAATGGGTGCAGGTGTAGGACTTGCTACTATGGCGATAGTCAGCTCTGACTCGCAAGCGCTAGAAGCACCTTCGAAATCAGTCGCTGGCTCAAACTCGCCACTAGCAGGAATATATATAGGAGCCGCTCCACCCATAGTCTCTAATCTAGGTTCATCATCTGCTAAAGAGATAGATAAAGCGTCAATCATCGAAGCAAAGAAGCTACGTAATATCTGTTAGATAAAAGCATACCTGGCACATAAGAAGAGCCACCAACGTCACCCTCGAGGCTTACATTGTCAGGATCAGTAAGATAGGTGTTGGTGTCAACTTCATAATTCACCTTCTCCTCATCATCTAGATCTTCGTGATTGAGAGGGATTGGCTCTTTGCCTGCATATAAGAAGCGCACGTCAGCCAAATGCACTTCAGACAACTTGATGCAAAGTTATGAGTAAAACTCACTTGAAGGTTCAACTGTAGGTTCCTGTGTTGGAATCACAGGAGTCTCTTCCCTAATCCTTGAAGAGCCTCCAAGTACATGTTCAAGCTCTAAAGGAGCTAAACGCTGTTTCTTTGAAGGTTGATGTGGGAGATGGGCTTTCAACGGTCTCTTTCCTCGAGTCCCCCTTCCTCTGCTAGGTGCTCTTCGGTGAACCGATGTAACAACCGTGATTTTTCAATACGTTTTTTTAATATTAAAATACTACATGATATTTTAAATATTTGGATATTATATTTAATGATAGAGGTTATTAATATTTAATTAATAATATTATTAGATTAATTATTACAAAATTATCATGATATTGGATCTGTATTTTTAAATATGTATTAGGGTATTTAGTCTACGTGCAATTACATGTGTATCTAACCCTAACCCTAACCCTATTTTATATATATA
>JBAKGM010054357.1:0-15835 GCA_037177215.1 Asparagus racemosus
TCTCCAAGGATTTTTCTCCCTTTTTCTCTCTCTTTTCTCTCCTTTTTATCTCTCTTCTCTCCCTCTACAAATCCTAGTTATAAGTCCCTATTTATAGGAATTAATTTAGAACAATTTATTAACCTAACCGATGTGGGACTAAAGAAATTACTTTTTCTTTTTGTTTTTTTTTTTGAAACTTGCTACAGGAACTCGGGTTCCTGTTGCTACAGGAACCCCGGGTTCCTGTAGCCGTTCACATCTATCATCCATCCATAGACCTGGAAGACCTTTGTTTATAGGGTCTAAACTGAATACAAAACTAATTAGAACTTCTAACACGAATAGGAATTCGAAATAACAAAAAACAACCGAAAACAGTCTGAGGACCGGTCCAATTGTCTAGTCTATCGCCAGCAGCACCTGACTAGTGTGTTTAAGGGTGAGTTTTTCTAAGTCCCCAATGAATGGTATCAGAGCTGGACTCACCGAGACCGAATACAAAACTAATTAGAACTTCTAACACGAATAGGAATTCGAAATAACAAAAAACAACAGAAAACAGTCTGAGGACCGGTCCAATTGTCTAGTTTGTCGCCAGCGGCACTTGACTAGTGTGTTTAAGGGTGAGTTTTTCTAAGTCCCCAATGAATGGTATCCGAGCTAGACTCACCGATGGGCGGCGGTGTGTTACGATCCATTTAATCTCACATCACAAGTATGTTCTTCTAAGTCGCTTCCAAAAAAATTATACGTTTCTTTTGTCCAGAGTATTCTTCTAAGTTCTTTTTAATGAAAGGACGGGATTCCATGCAATATGTTCTCTAAAAAATCTTAATTGCCGCTGGAAATTTAACTTCATGCCCCTAAGCATCACAATAGATTGTAATGAATATCTCCATATATACTCTCTCATTCATACTTTTTTTTTCTTTCTGTTTTTCCTAGTTCAAGCACTAAATTTGAAGAAAAATGATAACATGTGAATTAAAACATGGTAACATATCATAATCACACCAAAAAAAGACAAATTATCAACAATGATTAAGATTTAAAGACACCCCAACAATAGGCAGCGACTGAATTTCAGATCATGGTGTGACCTAAAATAACTAGAAAGAAGTGAGGTGCAAATTAAAAATATGAAGAAATTAAGATCTAATGTAAAGACTTGTAGATAGAATTTATGGAGCAAGGAGCAGTGTGTCACTGGCCTCGAGCTTTCTCCCCTTTACAATTTTAAAGTTGTCATTACATCTCTTATGTTCTTCATTGTAATTTTCATAAGTTTTTCTTATATAGCCAATTCTAACTAGATCGGTTTTTGACTAACATAATCATCTGAATGAGAATTAATTAATGCGTTGAAGAGTCGACTTACGAACATTTTTCATGGCCTCTCAGCGAGATGCCATATAGATTTGTGGACGATGTAATCTCTTTGACTAGCGATGTGCTCGATCATCACAACCATCAGAAGAGGCAAAGCGTTCAACCACCGTGAACTTGAAGATTCCTTGTTCCCATGATCGATTAATTAATAATAATCCCAAAACAACAGCAACACATTGAAGATATCGGTGATGGAATCTAAAATGAGATGATGAAATCTTAATTTCCAGCTTAGAATGAATTAATTATTACCTACACATAAACATACACCTACATACACACATAAACACACTTACATATACATACATAAACATATACATGCACGCTCATGCATCGCTATTACTTTATAGGTGAATTCTCAAAGCACTCGTCCTGTTCCACCTCTTTAGCCTTCCTCCAATCCACCTTTTTTCCTCCAATCCACCTTTTTTCACTCGTCATGCTCCGCTTTCTGAACCTCGAACTGATCCGTCGACTTATGCTTGTGCTGATATGGCTACTCACCCTTCTTCTTCAAGTGCTTAGGGTTCAGCTCAGGGCTTATCACAGGAGGATATTACTAGGATGTTTGCGGACTTGAGATGTTCAGGCTTGTCCTAAGAGGACATTCTCCAGGGAATTTCTACAGTTCCCTCACCAGATTAGACCAGTCTTGTTTTATTTTGGATATTACAAGCATTTTGACCATTAGACACATAAATATATAATATATGTTTTCTATTATTTTGTCGAATATTTTAGACTAGTAGAGATATTTTCTGGTTCATGTGTTTTCATTTGGCTAATTGTATGGCTTGAATGTGTTTGATGACATATATCATTGTTTTTTATTTCGTTGTGAGATTTTGGATTATGTTATTGCGTGCGATGTATATATTTTGAATTGTAAACAAGTAGCCATACAAAGCAAGGCAAATTCCTCAAAAAAAGTCAGAAACATGTCCAAACGGTTTAAACCATTTGGACAAATATCCACACAAAAAACGTACAAGACTAATACAAAACTATCTCAATAATACACAGAAATTTGCTCATATGGACATACAAGTTTTTATCCACTTCATAATTGTATACAATGCATAAACTCTTGCAAAATATAACTCTCAGATAATGTTTTACAAATTTTGAAATCTTCAAAGATGGATCTAACAGCTGGCTCTGAGAAGGTTTTATTTATTTATTTATATTTATTATTTTTATTTTTTAACCTCGTCCGAGAAGCAAACCAACAACAACCATGCTCTCAGACTTAGAGAGTGGCATGCCATTCCACATTTTAGTGATAATAGAACCAACCTCAAACGCTGCCGCAAGGCACGCTGCAAGGCATGCCACAACCACGATAATTATGGCGATAATTATGACGATGTTCGCGAGAACCTCGCCTATGATGCGCCACATGAATTTTTGGGCCTCTTCAGCTGCAATCCTCTCCCTTCTTTCTGCGTCCGCCTTCAATGTAGACCAAAAGGGGGAAAATAAAACAAAATGAGGATAATGCTTTCTGACAAGATAATATAACTCTTACTTTACATATCTTTTGTACTATGGTAATAAGGTAATACTAATAGTATCTGACACGTAGTAGATACTATCAATCTAAATTTAAAACACTTAACTCTGAAATTGAAAATACTCGCTATTGGATATGATCTACTACGCATGAACTATCTAGAAATAAAATTTGGAATATATTCAATGTATTTTACCCATGTATCATATGTCTTCAAAATTAACATTTCAGAATATTTGCATAGTTGCTTAAATTTTGTCATTAGGTAAATGATTCAAAGCATACTGAAATCCTTAAAAATTTATTTCTAAATAGTTCATGTGTATTTTATGACATCCAATAGTTTATATTTTTAAATTTGAAAATAGAATTTAAATTTTACTTGATACTATTTGTATATTTCGGATGCTATTAATAATAACCCAGCTCAGCTTCTTATATTCATAAAAATATTATGTCATTTTACCAATAACATTTCCTCTTGTCTATTTAATGCAAAATTTAATCATCAATTATAGTACCTTGAGTTTTTCCTTGAGTTTTTCAATATCAGATGAGATGGTGTCCTCTAGAACCTCGTCAGATGAGATGAGGCCCACCCTCTCCCTTGCCCTTGTCTCCTCCTTCAGTATAAATCAAAAAATAAAGAATAAAAATAAAAAATATAAAAAATAAAATAAAATGATGATATTGTTTTTTTCCAAAAATAATATAAATCAGACCTTAAATTCTGTTGTAGATTCATCATCAGACGAGTTCTTTACCATGCCATCGTTCAATTCTCTGGTGACATTTATATAACCTTCTTCAGTTGATCCCTCTATTGATGCGACAAAAAATTCCCCATTTCTCTTTCTCATTTTTCTTTCTGATAATATTTTTTGTTTAATTGGAAGAAAGAAAAGGATTTAAATACAACTTATTAGACTATTTTAAGGAGGGTCAAAGAGAAGGATTTAGAAACCATAATAATCAATTTGCTAATTTATTAATGGTTTATAATGTCGGGTTTAATATTTTTAGAGGAAAATTTTTTTGCTAATTTAGGAGTCATGTCCCTACTCTTTTTCTTATGTTATCCAATTTTAGAAAATCAATATAATAGAGAATGTTATAATTTTATTTGTGATGTTGCCAATTTAATGGATGTAGTTATCATTGCTTTATTTGAGAATTTGATAAAATTGATCAGAAGGTAAAATTCATGAAAGGTAAAAAAGAAAAAGGAAAAAGAAGCAGAAAGGGTCAATTGCGGATAGACTCCCTGTAGTTCTAATTAAGCAGATAGACTCCTAAGTGAATTCTGCTCTTTTAAAAAGGTACAAAAGTTTTTGCTGAGGCTGATAGACCACATTACAGTTTTATTTTTTACTCTTAAGGTGTTGCTTGGCAACGGATTAAGTGAGGGGTTAAGGAAACTTAACCCCTTCTTAACCCGCCAAATACAAAAAAATCTATACAAGGGTTAAAGTGAGTTAATCCTCCACAATTTGCTAAATGTTAAAAGTTCATAAGGGTTAAGCTAACCCCTCTAGAGGTATTAAAATGAGTTAACCCCTCAAATGAGGGGTTTACTAATACTCCTATTTAGAAGGATTAAGAGTTATCCCCTCTATTTATAAAGAAAGTAGTCAAAATACTCGTTATTCCCATATATTAAAATTGATCACGAGGGCTAAAATAAAACTTTATTTAATAGGTTAATAATTTAGTTTTTTGGATTATCGAATGGGCGAATTACGTTAATCCTTCTCATTAATCTCTCTTTCTTAAACCTTTGCCAAACAGAGCCTAAAAGAGTAAAACCAAACGGAGACTAAAAGAGTAAAAAAAAAAACCAGTTCACTAAGGGAATACATTGGCAAATATAATGGGATCCGTCTGCACATAGGCGATGCTACAGGCGGTCTATCCGCGACTGGGGATACAATATTATGTGAGTGCAATGAACATAACAAGCTACAACTATTCTTATTTGTCATGGACATTGCAAGGTGAAATTGTCAACTTGAATATATCTCAGGGTGGAATGGCCTTTATAGCTGTTAGTTATCATCATCTATTTCAGTCACGACTTCATTTGAGCAAAATAAAGTTCTTGAGATGCTCCCAGTGGCCAAGGAGATGTCTAAATTCCAGTTCAGTGCCATTTCCTTCCAAATGATGATAATAACGGGAATTACTTGAATATATTCTGCTGTTGCTGTCAATCTAGTAATTGGAAAAAGTTACTATTGAATATTTTTAGTTGTAAGTTAATATTAAATTCTTTAATATTTTGAAATTAGTCCATCAAATCATTAAAAATGCTATTTACTCCCTCAATTATTATTATTATTTTAAATTTTGCTACTGTTTGAATTTGGAGAAATATTTAATTTAATTTGACTTTGTATCTTGAATTTTGCTTAAGTTACATATAAACTCAAAGTGTGTTTGAAATCCAAACGAGAACTTTTCTTCTTTCTTTCCCAGCTATCAGTTTTTCCCTCCCAAGACCAAACGCATTTTGCCCTTTTCAGCAGCAAGAATTAGAGTCAGATGGGGCGGAGTTAAAATATAATTAATCATCTTAAGTTAATCACTAATCCAACTGGACTTAGGACATTGGAATTTATATAGGACATTGGAATTTAAAATAACATAGAACTAGTTTCAAAATATGTAATAGAAAATGAGGTCTAAATATTATTGAGGTGCTAACTTTGAATTATGAAAAGTTAAAAGGTGACCAATATGAGGAAACACCCTGAACAATTAATAATTAGTTTAAAATGTTATATTTTGATAAGAAATTTTTACCTAAATATTTTTTCATATACAAGAAAAAATCAAAATAAAAAAGACAATCAAAACAAAGAATCTAGTCTTTGAATCATTTCGACAGATATATTAATTGTAGCATTGAATTAGGGGAGCTTGTTACTTTTGGATCTAAGATGCAATCCTAAAAGAGAGGCTAGTGAATAGAGTTGCTACCATTTTTTGTTAAAACCATAGAATATGCAACAAAAAAGATAGTGAAAAGGGATCAAGGATAATTAACCACAAATAACAGCCAACCAAAAATACGCAAGATTTTATAGTGATTCGAATAACAATCCAACATCTATTCTTCCTTCTTATAAAGGGGTTTCTCCACTATGCTAAGAGTTCTCCTGAATCACATACCTGATTTAATAGGCTTACAAGATGGCACCCTGAAATCTATCCGAAACTGGTCGTCTAACCTAACTCTCCACAGTGAGTAACCCCTCACCTAGCTAGTGACAACCCTTAATTCCAAACGGCTTGAGTACACCGTAAAAATACGTTTGAATCAAAACCAAACAACAACAATTAAGCTTAGAAAATATGAAAGATCTTACAGCCCTTTGGATAAAAAAATCGTCCTTCACTGAATCTAAGCGTAGCATGATGAAGAATGATGTAGATGATGAATTCAACAGCAACAATCCTAGTTGAAATGATCTAGAGATGCGCGACGAGTGAGAGTTCATTGAGGCTCTAGGGGTCAAAACTTTCAATGAAATCTCTTCACAATTCAAAACCTTAGAACTCTCTCTTCTCTCTATCTCTTTCAATGATATATAGTTCCCAATAGGTTAGGAATGAGATATCCTCAACATGGTAGAGTTTGGATATCAAAGGAATGACGAAGGACTAAGTTCAAAACTTAAAATATGTAACTAGTAGACTTTACCTTCGATGGTGGCTCACGGGCATCAATGGTGATGCGTTCCTGTATACCATTGATGATATGCAAAAATCTCTTGGAAAATATATCAATTTGTCACTATAGCATCAATGTGTAACTGTAGCCATCAATGAGTCACTATAGACCATTGATGAGCTCATTCCACCATCAATGAGTCACTGTTAACCATCGATAGCGAGGAGGCTGAAATCAGCTTTTGAGCTAATTTCGTGTCGTTTCGCCTCATACACTTCTTATACATGTATTCACCTGTACTATATCATCTCAAACTATTATGAGTGCCAAACGAGTGTTCGTTATTACTCAAAAAATAGATATTTTATGGACTACACCCCAACAATCTCCCCCTTTTGATAATAACAAACTTAAAATTTGAAATACTGAAATATATGCATATTGAGATATATAAATAGCAACAATAAGCACATATACACTCTCATCCCAGAATCCCAGTGTCTCCAGTTAAGAGAGTTCAAAAAAACAAGCAAGAGAAAAATAAAGAGAGTTTCTCTTTGTAAAGAGAGATTGTAACTCCTAAATTTTTCTCATAGTGGATTCTTCTATTCTTGCCCATGGTTTTTACCCCAAATTTATTTAGGAGGTTTTCCACGTAAAAATCTGTGAGTTCAACTTTATTATTTTCACACTACTGTCACTGTGACCCTAATCTATCGGCCCCGGTTTTTCCAACAAGTGGTATTAGAGCCTGACTTAGACTGTGTATATCTGCTTATCGTATGCTCTGTGGCTGCCACTAAAAGTGGATCATCCACATCAGAAAATAAGTTAGATTATCATTTATCCTTCGAAAGAATTGGGCACTACTCATGAGGACGGGGCTCTTCACACATACAGTACTATTCACAAGTACAGTTACTATTCACGAGTACGGTTGCTCTTCATAAATACAGTTATTGTTCCTGTGAAATAGTAGAAGTTACTGTTCATGGTAGAAGCAATGGTGGCGAAGTTCGAGATCGAGAAATTCAACGGGAGTAATTTCTTACTGTGAAAGTTAAAGATAAAGGCTATTTTGAGAAAAGATAATTGCCTAATGGCCATCAGTGCAAGACTGGACAACATCACAGATGATAATAAGTGGAAAGAAATAGAGGGGAATGCTATTACAAATCTCTATCTACCATTAGCAGATGGGGTGCTGTCAAGCATAGAAGAGAATAATACATCAAAGGAGATCTGGGATATTCTAACAAAGCTATATGAGGCCAAGTCCTTGCACAACAAAATCTTCTTAAAAAGGAGACTTTACACTCTGAGGATGGCAGAATCTACATCGATGACCGACTACATCAGCATCTTAAATACACTATTCTCCTAACTCATAATGTTGGGGCATACAATCGGTGTGAATAAACATTCGTAGCTTCTACTTCAAAGTCTACCTGATTCGTATGATCAGCTCATCATCAATCTAACAAATAATGTCCTTACAGACAATCTAGTCTTCGACAACATAGCAGCCGTTGTTCTGGAGGGAAAAAATGGGCTCGAAAACAATGAAGACAAGCAGGCAAGTTCACAACAAGCGGAGGCCTTATCGGTGACGAGAGGAAGATCAACGAAATGTGGCTCCAATGGGAGTCATATCCATGGTAGATCAAAATCAAGAAGTAAGAAAAATATTAAATGCTACAACTGTGATAAAAGAGGGCACGTGAAATCAGAGTGTTGGCACAATAAAAAGAGTGGAGATAAAAAGTTTTCAGAGCCATCAACATCTCAAGGATGCATTGTCAGCACATCAGATAATGGTGAAAGTTTGTACAGTAGAGCAGCCACTGTTGATGAAGGCAGAAAGAACTTTGCTGATGTCTGGCTTCTAGATTCAGCAGCCTCCTGGCATATGACCTCTCGGAGAGAATGGTTCCACAAATATGAACCTATCTCAAGTGGATATGTATTTATGGGCAATAATCATGTCTTGAAAATTTATGGTGTTGGTACTATCAAAATCAAAATGTTTGATGGTACAATCCGTACTATTCAAGATGTACCACATGTGAATGGCTTGAAGAAGAATTTATTATCTTTAGGACAATTAGATGAGCTAGGATGCAAGGCTCATATAGAAAATGGGATCATGAAGATTGTTAGAGGGGTGATAGTGGTGACAAAAAGAGAAAAAATAGCTGTAAATCTGTACATGCTCAAGGAAGAAATCCTGCATGAGGCTGATTCATGGGTAGCATCAACCAGCCGTGGAGAAGAACAAATCATGATGTGGCACTGTAAATTAGGCTACATGTCAAAACGTCGCTTGAAATTTCTCTCCGATCAGAAGCTACTTCCCAGACTCAAATCGGTAGCTATTCCATTATGCAAGTATTGTGTTACAAGTAAGCAGCATCAGCTGAAGTTTAACACATCGAGTTCTAGAATCAATGCTATTTTGAAACTGGTTCATTCTGATGTATGGCAAACACCAGTTACATTCATGGGAGGAGTAAAGTATTTTGTGTCCTTTATTGATGATTATTCTAGGAGATGTTAGGTGGACCCTATCAAAAAGAAGGCAGATGTGTTCTCAGTCTTTAAGACGTAAAAAGCTCGAGTCAAGCTTGAAAGAAGATCAAGTGCTTGAGTTCAGATAATGGAGGAGAATACACAGATGGTGAATTTCTTACATTCTGCAGGCAAGAAGGCATCAAAAGACAACACAGTACTACATATTCTCCTCAACAAAATGAAGTAGCAGAGCGGATGAACAGAACTTTATTGGAAAGAACAAGAACAATGTTGGCAACCACAAATCTGGATAAAGTTTTTAGACGGAGGCAGTAAAAACTACACGTTATGTGGTGAATCGATCTCTATCAACCACAATACAGTTAAAGACGCCAATGGACATGTGGACTGGCAAGCCAGCTAATTATTCTTACCTCTATATATTTAGAAGTCTAGTGTACGTAATGTACCATGCCCAATAAATTACAAAGCTGGATTCAAAATTCTAGAAATGTATATTCTTAGGGTATGCTAACAGAGTAAAGGGGTATCACCTGTGGGATCCCACTACCCACAAGGTTATCGTCAGCAGAGATGTTATCTTTGTAAAAAATTAACTACAAAGAGAAGATGAAGAAAGCATCTCAAGGAAGGACTCAAAGACTATAGCTATTCAGGTAGAAAATTATTCTAATTCTTCTGAAGCAACACCGGAGCATGATGTACAAGAACCAGTGGAGTCTGAGGCTCTAGAAGTTCGAAGGTCTACTTGTGAGAGAAGACCACAGACTTGACACTCAGAGTATATTACAAAGAGTAATGTTGTATATTGTCTTCTAACAGAGAATGGAGAGCCATCAACTTTCCATGAAGCTATAAATAGCACAGAGGCATCTTTATGGATGACAGCAATGCATGAAGAAATTGAATATCTCCATAAAAATAAGACTTGGGAACTTGTGTCACTACCATAAGGAAGAAAGACCATTGGAAACAAATGGGTCTATAAGATCAAGCAAAATGGTGACGATTAAGTAGAGCGATATTGTGCTAGATTGCTGGTAAAAGGATATGCTCAGAAAGAATGTATTGACTTTAATGAAATATTTTCTTTTATAGTTCGACTTACAATAGTTCGAGTAGTCCTGGCTATGAGCACTATATTTGACTTACATCTAGAGCAGCTAGATGTGAAAATAGCTTTTTTATGGAGATCTTGAAGAAGAAATTTATATGCTCCAACCAGTAGGTTTTGATGAAAAAGAAAATGAGAACTTAGTTTGCAGGTTAAACAAATCTCTGCACGGTCGAAAATAGGCACAAAGGTGTTGGTACAAGAGATTTGATTCATTCATCACAAGCCTTGGATACAACAAACTTCATTCAGACCCTTGTGTATATTTCAAGAGGTTTGGTGAAAATAACTTTGTTATTTTATTGTTGTATGTTGACGACATATTGGTTGTAGGGCCCAACAAAGATTGTATCAAAGAATTGAAGACACAGTTGGCTAGGGAATTTGAAATGAAGGATTTAGAATTCACAAACAAGATTCTAGGGATGTAAATTTACCGAGACAGAATTAATGGGAAGATTTAGCTTTCTCAAAAGAATTATTTGAACAAAATCTTGTGGTGTTTCAATATGTAAGATTATAAGTCAATTTCACCCCACTTCCTGTTAATTTCAAGTTATCATCTAGTATGAGTCCTAATAATGAAAAAGAGAGGATGGAGATGTCTCGAGTACTGTACGCATCAGCAGTGGGAAGTTTAATGTTCGCTATAATTTGTACAAGACCAGATATTGCACAAGCAGTGGGAGTGATTAATAGATACATGGTGAATTTTAGTAAAGAGCATTGGAATGCTATAAAAGAGGGTCCTAAGATACATTAAGGAGACTACAGATGTTGTATTATGTTATGGGGGATTAGATTTTATTGCCAATGGATATGTTGATTCTGATTATGCAGGTGATTGTGAAAATAGCTAATCCACCACAGGCTATGTGTTCGCACTTGCTGGCGGAGCTGTAACAAGGATTTCAAAACTTCAGTCAGTTATGGCTACATCAATAATAGAAGCAGAATATGTAGTAGCTACACAAGCTAGTAAAGAGACAATATAGTTGAGAATGATGCTGAAGGAACTCGGTCATGAACAAAAGAAGATTTTTATATTTTGTAACAGCCAGAGTGCTTTGCATTTGGCAAGAAATCTAGCCTTTCATTCAAAAACAAAACACATTCAAGTTCTGTACCACTTCGTTCATGAGAAAGTGGAAGAACGAACAGTGGTTATGCAGAAAATTCACACTAAAGATAACCTTGCAGATTTTCTGACAAAGGTAGTCAATACTGACAAATTTATTTAGTGTCAATCCTCTTGTGGTCTGATGGAGACGTAAGCAACATGAAGGTGGCAAGATAGAAAGAATGGTTTGAAGATATGATTGATTTTCAATCAAATCTTCAAGTAAGAGATTGTTGAAAAGTTAAGCAGCCGTCATTACCACAGTAAATATCTACCCCGCTACAGTAACCACCAAGGCCACCAACTATTATTGGAGCAATATTATAGCAACAGTGCTTACCAACTGCAAAATCTCCTATAAATAGGCCTCCTCAGTGTTAAGTTGAGATCATCCCAGAATCCCAGTGTCTCCAGTTAAGAGAGAAAAACAAGGGAAAGAAAAATAGAGAGAGTTTCTTCTTGTAAAGAGAGATTGTAACTCCTAAATTTTCCTCAAAGTGGATTTTTCTATTCTTACCCGTGGTTTTATCCCAAATTCATTTAGGGGGTTTTCCACGTAAAAATCTGTGTATTCAACTTTATTATTTTCGCACTACTTTCGCTATGACCCTGCTCTATCGGACTTTGGTTTCCCCAACACTACAGGCTAGATTAGTTGCTAAAAAAATAAACATTTTATATCCATAAATGCTTGAAAGCCATACATTTTTAACCATAGGAAAGAAATCATGATCCTGAGTCCAGATTTTAAAGTATCTAAAAGTCTTTTTACTCAAAGAAGAAATAATTTTACCAATAGAAGCCACTCGAACGATCAAAGGCATTTGCAGGAAGAAAATCAAAATAGCTATTAACATTGGAATCTAGCCACTTATGATTAGGAAAACCTTTATCAATTTTGGACAAACCCTATCATGAGCATCCTGTTTATTTGACAGGTGAACCAAAAGCAATAGATTTAAGATGAGTTAGACTAGTATTGCAGAAATAATCCTTTAACCCATTGACATCTTTATAAAAAATAGGATTATCCTGAAGCTTCTCATCTTGCTCCAACACAATATTTAAAATCTCCAAGAGTTAACCAAGATGCAGATAAAATATGAACAACAAAGTTAGAATTTCAAAAGTATTGCCTTTGATCCAAAATATTAGCAGCGTAAATTGCTGCAACATAGGAAGTAAAAGATCCATTTATGTTGTCTACATGACAATGTATAAATTGATCCTCCATTGAAATAGCTTGCACAGAGAAAAATGGTGGAGCTAACAAGATCTAAATCCTTCCATTACAAGCTTTGGAATAGTTATTTATCCACCCTCAATTAGGAAAGTAACGTCTAACAATGTCATTTGACTTATTTTATTTGACTCTAGTTTTACTATAACAAAAAATTAACATACTAGAAATCAATTTTCTAACAATAGTTTGCTTAAGGGGTTGATTAAAATCCTTACTAATCTAAAAAGACTATATTAATTCAAGGGGGAAAAATACTTCTAATTGGGTCTCATCTAGACACTTGATTCCTATCTACGTAAGGTTGAGTACTAACATGAGTTCCATTACCAAAAATATATGCCACCTCTTGAAGCACATGAAAATTGTTTGTCACAGAAATCCCTCCCATTTTTGACTGACCCAAAAGAGCTTTTGATGCTGACTTAGAAGACTCAGCACTCATAGCAGGCATTTTATCTTTATTTTGCTTAAGAGTAATAAGATCATTAGGCGAAAGGGTTGCAACATTAGAAGCGCCACCCTAAACTGAAATTGCATTAGTCTTAGGAACCTACACAACTTTCTTTCTGAAACATTGACGAACATCATGCCACAGTTTCTTACAACCTGTGCATTTAGGCTTGTGATCATAAAACTGATTGTTTTAATAATATACCATTAGGACCTTCAACCTCAACAAAGTCAATCAAAGCAGTAGACATGACAACTTCAACCAGTATTTTAGCAAATATTAGTTTTAACATGATCAATATTAAAATCAATGGTGCAAGGCTTAAGAAGCAATGGCCTAACTCTAAGGAACCAAGGGCCCTACCGAGGAGCCATTCTCAATTTCTCATGCATGATTCAGTGACAAAATTTGAAAAAAAACAATCCACGCTTAGACACAAAATTTAACCCCATCAAATTTAAAGCAATACAATTAACACAATGTTCTATAGGCTTACACCCAACTGCAATCCTAAGCACATTACTAACCAGAAAAAACTCTAATCTTTAGAAACCTCTATTAATTAATCCTCCTCAATTGCCGCAACACATGCAGTATCATTCTGAACAAATTCAAGAGAAAGACTAGATCACTTGCTTCTATTATCCTTAAAAATATTTTCTCTATTATTTTAGTTGGGGGGTTAGGAGATTTACCTTGAATATTAGCATCCTCATTACTCAAATTAGGGACTTCTTGATCCTTATCGCCATTAGCGTCCTCTTGCTCCTTATCACCCACTAGTAAAAGACAAGGCATCCTAGATGGAATAACCTAGACGAAAAATTTCCATCTAGGATGCCAGTATTGTAGACGGAAATATTCTGTCCATAATATTCCATCTAGAATGTGAACTTTCTAGACAGAATACCGCCTAGAAGTTACCCTAGACGGTATTATAAAATAATATTAATTTTTAAAAAAGGGACCCACTATCCTGGAAAAATTATTTTAAATACTAAAATTTATTTTTTATATTCCTAATTAGTCTTGAAGACTTGTGATGGGTAGCTGTTCCAATGGAAGAGCCCAGGTGCCATACCAATTTCACGAGAAATGAAATACCCTAATAAAATTGAAAAGGTAAATAGGGTTGTTAAATAAAAATTTGTGAATTTTCTTGTTTATGTTTGTCATGCCGTATGTTCAAAAGCATACCAAATCATAAATAAACCATTTCAAGTGGGAGATTTTGGGTAGAGATGATACTATGATTTAACTACCCAATTTAGTCTATCTCTAAAAAATCTAATATTCCATATTTAAAAATTTTATAACAATTTTTAAAATTATATCTTTCAACACTGTGGTTGGGCTTGTAGGCCTTCTTATCTCTGTTTGGGATGTAACTTTATTATCGATATAAAAGGCTTGATAAGATGGAATGTTCTTTTAGAAAAAAACATTGCTCCAATTAAATGTCGATAATCTTAACATTTCCAATATTTGAGTGTCTTCAGCCTTCTCATAAAAAATGTATTAATATAATTTTCTGACTTCTGTTTGGGACTGATTAGTAGTATATACTTTTGTCGGAAGATCTATTTTCTCTTGAGAGCAGGTGATTTTGGTGAGTACTGAGGCGGTGATGTCGGAGTCGGAACAGGGTTCAACTCAGACTCAAAGATGTGAGACCGATCAGTACAATGTCTAAAAATTGAGAGATCATTCAAGTGGTTCACTAGATGGACTGCAATGAGGAGCAAATTTATCCGGGAGTTTGAGGATTATTCGAATGCAAAGGGCTTCGGGGATGCTCTTAATGTGAGATTCGAATATGTCTCTTCGATGAGGATTCAAATTCTTATTATTAAGTTGGATTCAAACAATATGTTTGCTGGACAAGACATTGAATTCACCTTTAAATGATAACATTTATGATCAAGGATCATGAGATAGCTGGAGATGTGTCATGCTAGGAGCAACAGATCCGGACGGTTATCATGGCTTTACATAACCTTGAAAAGACAAATATTACTTTTATTGCACGTCGCAGATGCGACAATATCTGGGGATATGCTAATAAAAGTGAAGTTGGAGTCTAAACACTAGGGTGTGTTCAAGGCTAACATGTCTACTCTAGCTTTGGTAGCTAAATACTCGATACATAAGGATAAGAGCCTAGTTGCAATGGTAAGCCAAGAGATTTTTGGAATCGGTTCTAAAATAAAAAAGTCAATTAAAAGAGTGAAAAAAACCAACAAATAAGAGCAAGGCTAATTAGTCTGACTGTAAACAAGTCGATCATTTCGTGCATGAGGGCGTGCAACCAAAAAAACTTAGGACTCATTGACTACATCTGGAGGGCAGAGACAAGTTCGCAGAGTTCAAGAAGATTCCAAATAGGAGTAGAAAGATCAAGTGAGAGAAATATAATGGTGCTGGGCGCCAATGCATAAAGATTTTCTCTAAGTTTAGGGAACAAATAGATATTGTGATAATCCACTATAAATGTGGAATCATCTCGGTAGTTTGGCTTGTAGGAGTCATGTCAGTTTTCCATACGTGGGTGATTTACATAGATTTACTTATTAGATTCTCTACTCCGCATAAAACATCAAGCTAATCTCTTAGTTGATTTTAAAATGTGACTGATTATAAGATAACTGTAGGCGTTGAAAAAAATCGCTTATCAGTCCCCGAGCCTGACTCGTGAAGGTTGGTTTGTAACCGACGAATCGTCAACCGACGAACCGTTAGCGGACACAATAAAACAGCTGGCGGCGCAGTGACGACGCAATGGCATGAAGCGCGCCGACGAACGTCCGAACTTAGTCGA
>JBAKGM010054475.1:0-15825 GCA_037177215.1 Asparagus racemosus
CATTGTTGGATGGGTCGTCGATCGTTCACCCTTCATCACGAGTCTTGTTCGGGCACTGATAAGCGATTTTCAATGCCCACAGACCATATACACTTTTCTATACGAACTTCAAAATCAACCAAACACAAAAAAAAGTGGGAAAAGGCTTATCAATTAATCGCATTTCCATTTGTCAAATGCCAACTAAACACAAGAAAAGTGTGTAAATTGATTTTCCACCATGTTTTATGTGTGAAGTATACACAAAAAATCATTTTCATGGAAAAGTTTATAAAACCCAAAATATGGATTTTTCACATGGAATGATATTTCTTAATAAAATGGGAAACGAAGCAAACAACCCCTTACTCTATTTCTTACTTCTAGTATTTTCAATGGTCTAAACGGGCCCTTGATGAAAAGAGATTTTTTCTTCAATAGGGCCCAAAACGAGGGATATTTCAAAATGGGCCATCTTCTCCACACTTTGGTTAAAGATCGGTGTTCTTCGTTGAAATTGGACATAGATTCTTCAAGCTTAAGCTCTCGCTCACATACTAAAATTGATAGTGTATTTTATTATGTGCAAATAGAGAACACCCATTTTTAACTCTAGGGAGCTTGAGCTTGAAGAATCTATATTCAATGTCAATGGAAAATACCCAATTTTAACTCTAGGGAGGAGAAGAAGACCCTGTTTGAAAATCCTTCATTTTGAGCACTAATTTGAAGGGGGAAAAATAATTTCAACTAAATGAATAAGGCCAACTTCTTTAGACAGATGCATCAACCCAAAAGATTCCAAGTCGACATCACGTAATTTGTCACATGCCCTCGCCTTACCGGAAAATTAGATCCAGCCAACGTTTATGTCTTATTATCACTGTTTGCCACTTTAACTATCTTGTTGTCACTGGACATACAAAGTATACCAACTTCATAATTAGGTATAATTACATATATTAATATGGTATTTAGCCATTTAAAAAAATAATATTTAATTACAAAAATCGATCCCGTTAAAGTTTATTTATAGAAGTCAAGCAATACCAGCCATGCTAGCAATATGTTTTGAAACTATTTTTTTAAGAAATAGATTCATTAATATTTAGATATTAGCAATCTTCAGTAATAATTAGGTTACTAAACAATCAATGAGCCAATAATCACTATTTTATTCCACTGCTTGCTATTTATCAACTTAATTGCAAAAAAAGCTCTTTCCATAGCTGTTGTAGTCATGAGCAAAATCAATGTCATCTTCAGAAGCAAATATGCTGATGCCTGTTTGGTACATGAAAATCGAGTCAAGTGAGAATGAAATAGAATAAAAAATAGAATGGAATAAGTGTGGGATTGGAATGCTCATTCTCTTCCTCATTGGTAATTCTCATTTCCTACATAAAGTAAGAATGAATTAGAATTGAAAATAGGCATTCCAGCTTCTAAAAAGGTATCGTGTTTGGTACGCATGAATGAGAAGTGAGAATGAACATTCCATTCTTACCCATTCTTGTGTAGCAAATATAGCATAAAGGATAGATCTTATGCTTTTTAGACTTTTACATCTTATTTAAAAGATCACTTATTCTCTTTAAATTAGCAAATCTAGTGTCTCTATGCACATCAACAATGTGGATTGTAGTCTTATATAAGGTGAAGAGGAATCGAAAGAGTGGCAACTAAGGCTGAGGAAGAGGAAGTGACTAGAGGCAGAGGAAGAGGTGAGGAGCAAATAGAGGTGGTGCGTCACATAAGGCTCATGGATTGCAGCAAAGAGTGGAAGGATCTCGAGAGCAGAAAGGGATGCGAGGGGAAAGTTTTGATTTTTTTTAATGGATGAGACTAGGTCTAGTCTGTGAGATTGACAAATTAGTGGGATCACAGATTTTTTAAGTATGGTCGCCAAGTACACTTCTAGAGTTGGATTTTCACTTGGATGATTTTTTTTATTAAGGGCGGGGTCTAGTAAATTTGCAGTAAAGTAGGGTCACTTGACCCCACTTTGTTGTAAGTGGATCTGCCTATGCCTCCTCCCCTATTCCTCTCAATCTAAATAGGTCTTAAGGCCACGTTTAAAAATTCACATTGTGCACTCTTCGCTTTCTCAAAAACACACAGAGTGCCCCTCCTTTTATGTGATCGACTATAGCTTGACCCCATTATTATGCTTCATTGTTGCTCGACTATCATCTGCCTATCGTGCTTGTCGCCTATCACCTAGAAGCTCACTGCCATTTGCTGGAGCGCTATTCAAAATCCAATCACCTTCAATCTCTCTCAAACTAACATATTTGAGATTCTTTCACTTTATTATTGCTTTATTTATTAATTTATTTATAGATGCTTTCACTTTATTTTTATTATGCTTCTTATTAATATAAGGGTAAACTTTATAGAACCCCCTAGCCTTGGGGTGTTTCTAACAAAACTACTTTGATCATTTTTATTCCACTACTCTCTTTAACTTTTGGGTGTCTCACAAAAGCCCCTAAACTTTCGAATTTCAAGGAACCCTAAACACAGCTAATGGGTCAACACGTTATATAATTAAAACTATTGTTATACCCACACAATGTTGTGATACCTTTTTTATGATACATATTTTTTTATTAAAATAAAGTTGATTCCAAATTTGTAATTGTTCATTAAAAAGCGACAATAACTTTTATTGTTGAGATAAAATGAGTACCATAAAAGAACCTGTAGCCTCTTAGTCAACACATAATAAGTTATCCTAAAACTATGTAAGAAGCAAAGTTGATCCTATTAGTGTAGACGGTTAAAATGTACTCTCTCTTAGCCCAATGCTCAGTCCAAGTCTAAAAACAAGCCCACGATGAAACTCACCCGAACCATAACGAAGCTCACCCAAGTCACACGAACTTCACTTAAAAGACCCATGGAGGCCACGTCATCCATGCCCTAAGGGAAGTGAGCCGCCCATGTTCTGGCAAAGTTCACCAGAATGAACTTCGCCCATGACCAGCAAGCTTCGCTCTTGACCCTTACTGACAAACCTCGCCATTGATCATTTTAAGAGCTATTTTTGTGGAAACAGTTCTCCCCATTATCTCCTAAGTTAATGACCACTAAATCCACATTTTATGGCCACTAACTCTCTCTCCCCCCCCACCCCCCCTCTCTCTCTCTGAGCCTATAAGAGGAGTGGCGATTGATAAATTTTTGGCACTAGGCAATTTACACAACACACTTAGCAATTTAGCAACTCAAAACTCTACTTGAAGACTTCGGCATCTTCAAAAGAACCTCGACAATCTTTAATCTCTAGAAGACTTGATGCTTTAGTCAGACTATCAATGGGGTACGAGATCGATGCTCCAGAGCCACATGGAAAAGAACCTAGCTCTAAACAAAATTTTCTTATTTCTTTAAAATTGTAATCTTGAGTTAGTTATAAATTCAAAGACCTGAAATAGGATGCCACCTCCACGTGGAGACTTCTCTCTCAACCAACAAGAAGGTTGTGTTTGCAATCTGACACTAAGGCCTTAGGGTGTTTTGCTGAATTGTTGGTCATTGAATTCGACCAAGAGAAGTTCGAGGACTTCATTTCCTCTGACAAGTCATCCACAACCACCATCAGAAGCTACCGT
Organism: Asparagus racemosus; assembly: GCA_037177215.1. Lineage (NCBI taxonomy): Eukaryota > Viridiplantae > Streptophyta > Magnoliopsida > Asparagales > Asparagaceae > Asparagus > Asparagus racemosus. The sequence continues at coordinate 3,597 of JBAKGM010054475.1, forward strand.
AGGATTCACTGCAATGTGAAGGCAGTCTTGGTTTTGCTAGAAGCTAGATGAACTTTGCCAAAGCGGAGAAATAGTGACCATCACCCTACTCGAGGGTCAAGACGTTCATACGTCTTCTCATTTTAGACTTTAGTCTACAACCTATCTGGGGGTTCACTTTAAATCATCTCGTGATGTTCGCTACACCTCTTTAACAGGAGCGAAGAATAGGGGTTATCTCCATCTAAAGTCCTGCAAGGGAAAAATATCGTCCATGGTGATTCTACGTCCTAATTGACCGCGCTAGCATAGGATCAAGACAACGTCGTCATAGGCAACGTTCACTTGCCAAAGTCTGAGCAAATGAAGATGCTCTTCAGAAGAGCAATCACCAAAGCCAGGTTGCAGACCCCATTGATTTAAGGGAGTTCCTTTCTCTAAAGAGGGCGCGCCAATGTTAGCATTGTGCAACCCTAAGGGAAATCATCATGGCAGTTCAAATGCTTGGATTAAGAGGTATTCAATTGCCTCACCTAACTTTCTATGCCTTCAAAGGCTAGGATTAAGAGGTGATAGTGTACCCAAAAGGGTAAAGCTAATCATCAAGAGTTCATGGTCAATAACATCAGTGTGACCAATGGAGATGATGAAAAAGATGCAAATGTCCTTCTGATCCCAGATATTCTCCTAGCATAAGAAGTAAACTCCCAAAGACTGACGATGTTTATTGTCACACCAATTCCAGGTAAGGGGTAACAATCCCCTTTGATTGCTCCCTTCTTTGGACGCACGCTCCGCGAGCATCCTCTCAAATCAACCAGCCCTCTGCTAGTGATGACAACTTAGCTATGACGTTAGATGCAACCCGCAGTTTAAGTTCAGAGTGGGGCTGGGTGTCTAATATGGCAGACAGAGAGGCTCATGATGATCTTCTCTAGCAAATGGAAGCCCAAAAGGAGGCATCCAATGAGTGCTTCTAAGGCTTTGAAGTGATGCTTCAATAGCTCATGGGAGTCTTCCAGCAGCAACATGCAAGTTCCTCAAAAGGGAAACAACCGGTTCTTGAAACCCCTTTTGAGAAAGAACAGTCACATCAAGAGAATGCTAACTTCGTTCACTCGTGATCAGAGATGTCAGCTTCACCAAAAAAGAGCCATGAGATGAAGGTCCTTGAATATCTCCAAAATCAGCTCAATGCTCTCACACAGCAGATGAAGCTAAAGAAGGTTGGTACATGACCTTCCCAATGAAGTTTAAGCCACCGATGTTACATACGTTCACTCCAGATCACATACTCATCAAAGACAACCACCACAACCAACTTCTCTATTACACTGGGCATATCAAATCAACAAAAATTGAGCAATTTCATGTCGACATGGGTCTGCATTTAGCATCATCCCGCAGAGGCTCCTTAGATTCTTGGGTATTCCCATCTACAAGCTTTCGAGGATGATTGCTACTATTTTTAGATTTAATTCTAGTAGTAGCCGGTCGCTTGGAAATATCTGACTTAAGTGTCAGATCAGTGACCTAAGGACGGAGGTGACATGCTACGTCCTTGACGTGGGACACACTATAACCTACTTTTTGGATGACCTTGGATCCACTTCAATGTGATTGTCCTATTGACACTCCATCAATACTTCAAGTATGTCGCTGAGCAGGGGTTTCTCCAAGTGATCTATGTTGAGAACCACCCCTTCAAAGGAGTGAAAAACTACTTCACTGACTCCCTCTTGTATGATGAGAAACATACAATTGAGATTGCCATTCATGAGGACCTGGATAGTGGTAACGAGGTGGATAATGAACCTGACTCAAATGAGGACCCTATCTGGAAGATGGAGCCTCTTGTAATTACTTTGGAGTATCCATGTATAGACTAGTTAGCTGAAAATCAGAGTGATTGGGTTTTCAATGATAACGTAGAGTTTACATTTTGACCGAGGACCACGGGTCCCACTAATCCCTTTTGCACCGAAAGGGGAAAGCATCGATTATTTTAATTGAACCAAACATGAACTCGGGTACATTTTCTTAGTGTCTCAGAATCTCCTAAGCCTGATTGGGATTCTGATATCAGTATCAGTGCCATGTTTGGAGAATTCATGGACAACATGGTTTCATATATCCTAATTATGAAAGTTGATGAATCAGAAGTATTTGATGATTCTGAGAATGATCCCTAGGTAAAACACCTCGGTGCACAATGGGAATCGCGCTTCGAACCCAGTGAACTGCCCACTAAAGGTAAAGTGGTCTAGATCAATGTAGGTGATGAAGCCATTCCTGAGCTTATCGCCTATTGAAAAAATAGAACTCATATCTCATCTGAGAGTACATTGACGTCTTCACTTGAAGTTACAAAGACATGCTTAGGCTAGATCCAGATGTGGCCTGCCTCAATATTGACTCTAGTCTCAACCTGGTCAAGCAACAACAATGATGCTTCTGTTCTGAGTTGATAGGGCATATCGAGAAAGAAATTCGCAAACTCATTGAGTGTGGTTTCATCCATGGAGAGCAGCATCTAAATTAGCCAACCAACATCATTGTTATAAAGAAAAAGAATGGTAAACTCTTGATTTGTATTGACTTTAGAGATCTCAACATCGCTTGCCCGAAATATGAGTTCCCTCTTTCTATCACGGATGACATGGTTGAAAATACGTGTGGGTTTAAGAGGATGTCATTCATAGATGTCTTTTTCGAATACAACCAAATCAAAATGCATCCGGATGATCAAAAGCATACAACTTTCAGAACATCCTTGGAAATATATTACTATACAATAATACCCTTTCGTTTGAAAAATGCTAGAGGCACCTACCAATGTGCGATGAAATTGATCTTTCATGAGCACTGGTACAAGATGGTGAAATGCTATGTTGATGACCATGTGATCAACAATCATTGCAAAGATGATCATCATAATGATTTGAAATGGTGTTCAAGTCATGCGAAAACATCAACTCAAGATGAACCCAACCAAGTCTTTTCTGGGGGTATCATCAAGAAAATTCCTTTGGTTCATTTTCACATCTAAAGGGATACATGTTGGCCCAGAGAAAGTCAAAACCATCCAAGAGATGCCACCTCCGAGAAATCTTAAAGAACTTAGAGGTTTGCAAGGTTGTCTAGCCTACATCCTCTGATTTATAGCCAATCTATTTGAAAAATGCCAACCATTTCAAAGGTTGATGAAGAAGTGTGTTTCATTCATTTAGAATGATGCCTACCAAAAAGCTTTTGACTAGATCAAAGACTATCTCTCACCGCCCCGTGTTCTAGCCATGATGGTATCGGGGAAGCCATTCTTAATCAACGTTAGAGCTATGAACCATGCTCTCGGAGCACTTCTTGCTCAAAAAGAATGATGGTCATGAGCGAACCATATATTATCTCAGCTAGACTATGGTTAGCACCAAGCATCGCTACGATTTGGTTGAAATGAGTGCCTAGCTCTAGTTTTTGTAGTCCAGAAGATACGGCGCTACCTAACCGACCAATCTATCCACGTCATCTTGAGAGTCAATTCTTTATGGATACTCATAACAAAAGCTAAATCCTTAAATTCATGCTTGCGAAATGAGTAATACTGCTTTCTCAGTACGATATGATATTTGTACCTCAAAAAGCAGTTAAGGGATAAGCAATAGCTAATTTCCTTACGGATCATCCTATCCTTGAGTCTTTCAAACTACATGAAGACATTTCAGATGAGGTATTTGAATCAAATGTTGCCTCAGACTGCCAAGTATGGCAACTTTACTTTGACGGCACATCACATCACAGTCACAAAGGAACAATCATCGTAGGTGTGGGGGTAGTGCTTATTGATCCCCCACGATCATGTTCTTCCTTGGGCCTATTCGCTAACTAACTCATATTCTAATAACTTAGAATGCTCATGTGCTTTGAGATTCTTGGCACCTATGACCTCATGTATCTCGAAGCACATGACGGTTCTAAGTTGATCATCAATTTATAAAAGGGGAGTATGAGGTCTGACATAATGACCTCTTACCCTACCATGAAGCGACATTGAAGCTTGCTCATTTTTTAAAGGCTTCTACATCGATTATGTAGCCCGGCTCAGGAATACTTACGCCGATGCCTTAGCGTCGCTCGTAGCTACTTTAGCCTTAACTCCAAGTCTACCAAGTGGATTACTATAGCTAGCCACTAATTATGCTGTCCCAAACAGATCCTAAAAGCTAATGAGGTCGCACTACACTAAGGGGTTTTGAGCCCAACGATTAGTGTTATCCAATCATTGACTATGTCTTGAACGGTATATTGTCGAATGATCTGAAGCAAGTGCTCTCAATCCTAAGGAGAGCCTACCACTTCTTTTATGATTCCACCACATAAATGTTGTATCGCAGATTATTCAATGGCATATTGCTTAGATGCTTGTCATCTAGTGAAGCCCAGGAGGCGCTCAAAGAAGCCGATGATGGTACATGTGGAGCTCATTAACCTGGACCTAAACTCTAAGTCTGACTCTACATCTAGGCTACTATTGGGAGACAATGATCACAGATGTGGTGGCCTACACCAAGATGTGTCGTTTGTGCTAGTTCCATGCAAACTTCTTACACCAACCTCCAAAAGAATTACATTTGACAGTAGCCTCATGACCATTCGAAATGTGGGGAATAGATGTTATCAGGCCAATTAGCCCACCATCTGCTAAAGGTCATCGATTCATCTTGGTTATTATTACTGATTATTTCTCTATGTGGACCTAAGCCATCCCATTCAAAGAGGTCATGACTTCTAATATCGTTAAGTTCTTGAAACACCACATCATCTATCAATTTGGTGTACCTTAAAAGAGAGTCGATATCAATGATCCGCAATTCATCAGTAGACCATTCTTCAAATTTTGTGATAAATTTAGGTTCCAAGATGTAGGTTCCATGTCATACAACCCGACTGCCAATGGTCTGGCTAAAGCTTTTAACAAGACCATTATCAAGCATCTAAAGAAGTTCATCTATCTTAACAAACGAGATTGGGATGAGAAACTTGGTGATCCGTGCTACCACAGATACTACACCCTTCTCCTTAGTGTATGGATGTGAAGACGTGATACCATTAGAGATCCAAATTTCATTATTGAGAACAACTCTCACAGAGAAGATGACAACTCCAAGAACTGCTCTCAAAGAAGAACACCATCAAAGGTGTCTCCAATAACTAGAGGCGCTGGATAAGTTGAGACTTGATGCTCAACAACGAATCAAGATGTATCAATCTCGAATCTCAAGAGCCTTCAACAGGAGAGTCAAAGAATAGTTTTATAAAGAAGAAAACTCGGTCTTAGCTACTTGTCGACCCATGGTTATGACACATAAGACCAAAGGAAATTTTCAACCCAAATAGGAAGGCCCTTTCATAGTAGAGATGGTCTACTTGAATGGGGCGTACTGCCTAATTGATCCAAATAGCAACATGCTTTTGGTAACAATCAACGAGAAATTTCTCAATTAATATTACCCTTGAATTGAGCCTTTTTCATCTTCCCATGAAGATATCAATCACGTTTAAGTCTTCACCTCTGACCATAAGAATAACATTTCAACAAAAATTATCAAGAATTCAATTCTAATAAGATCCCCTAATGAGTTATCAAGTTAACACTACATCTCTATATGACCCCTGGGAATCTCTTGCCACCGTCATGTTAACATTGCACCTTTGAACAGTTTGTATTTTTTAATATCTTACTTGTAAACACCACACCTCTGCTAGTTTTTCTTTCAAAATCCATTAGTTGATATCACACTTCCATCGATCTTTCACACTATTAAGTTAACATGACACTTCTAAATGGTAGTTGTCCATTGGACTCCATTGAACCCCATTGGTTAGTAGTACACCTCTGACGGTTTTTCCATTTGACACGTTAACACCACACCTCTATCAAATTCTCTCAGTACTATCATGTTAACATTACACCTCTGAATAGTAATAATTCTTCAAACCTAATATATTAAGACCACACCTCTATAAGTATGATTCCGTTGGCCGGTTAACAATATACCTCTGCTGACTCCTTCTTCATATAGGCGATTTGAATCTTAGCCATTTTCCCTTCAGAGTCATTCACAATTCTAATTTCATATGATGTGTTAATATGACGACCAATGCGACGGATTTAGCCTCAAGCTCCTTTTTTTTTGCTTTTGATCAGTTTCTAACTTAGCCTATGCTTTGGCTATAATAGCCTTAGCCCCATTGATAATGGCCTCCCTCTTGAAGATAGTACTGGTGATTTTTGTATTCTCACCATCAATCTCAGTAAGGTGGGTGGTTAATTCTTGAAGCCGCTGATTGACTTCCTCCACCTCCTTGAGGGTAGCCTCTTCAAGCTTACGACACTCTACCATAATACGATGGACCTCATGCTCTAAAACAACGGTGACATCAGCCCCGTGAAGATGTTGCAACTCTAGAAAATAGAGTTCAACTTGGTCAATCATTTTTTTGTAAGGCTCAAAACGTTTAGCTCTAGCAACTGATGCAAGGATGTCAAGCTAACCCCACAATAAACATTTAGTTTGGGAAGATAAGTGTTTCCTAGTACTTAGATCCCTTTCAATACTCTAGCTAAACAAATTCATTAGACTTTTGACCCAGATTTAAATCTTTTATTTGGCTAAATCATCAGAATCAAGGGATGAAGGAGCTTCCACTGGCCTCGACGATCCTGTTTTAGTTGCTATAGCTAAAGATTTAGTTGTCAAGGACAACTCAGTTGATGCAACTTTCAGTTGTTCTCCACTCGGTATAAATATGAAGTGAGTAAAGCCAAAACACTCAAATAATCAATTGAAATAAAAGAAGCAGGAGTCGTTGTGACCAAAGGCTCGGAGTGTTGTATGACTAACACTATCATTGTGGGTACAACCGTAGGCTTGATATAAACATTGGAGATCTCAGTCCACAGTTCAATGGACTTTTCTGTTGACACCATAGGTCCACTTTCAATCTAGAGTTCAGACCTTAGAGGCACCCCTATTTCATCTACTTGAGGAAGTAAAGAAATTGACACATATCCTTCAACGATTTGGATGACTCTGCAATAGAAACCAAACACCTAGCAACCGAAGGCTTAGTGACAGAAGGCGGCGCAATTATTGAGGCTCCAACATCAGGTTCAGCCTCAATGTCTATATTACGAGGGAAGTAAGATGTTAGTTATAAAGTTGGAATAACTGTATCATCCCTGTGAACGAAAAACATACCTGAGATGTAGGAGGATCCACTTGCATCACCTCCTATCATGGACTCATCAGCATCGGTGAAGTAAACATCAGTGTCATCATCAACCATTTCTTCCTCTTCCTCTTCTGAATTCACCTATTTGACGTGCGTGGATTCCTTATCTGCAAATGAGGAGTACACATCATCAGAACATATACTTATTGAGTTGGTGACAAAAACGGGGAAATTGCTTGAAGTAACTACATGTTGAACCACTAGCTCATGTGTTGAGGCTACAGGGGATTTTTTCCTTTGCCTTAAGAGGTTCCTCTATTGCTAGAGATTTCTCCTTTAAAGGCAACTCAAAGCATCGACGCTTAGGCAGTTCCGGCTGGCGTTGAACTAATCATGGTCTTTTTTCATGAGCTCCCATACCTGCTACGTCTTGTGGATCGTCGGCTCTCATATATTGATGCCAATTGGTCTATGTGGTGGTGACTTGTCCCAAGTGCACCCGAGTCATCGTCATCCCCATCTAGCCTAGCTTCCGCTAAGTACTATTAGAGATTAGGTGCTTGGCTTTTGGGGCCTCTCTTGGAAGCCTCTTTGTACTTTTGAATAATCCACTTTACACTGGTCTTGTTCACCTGGAAGTTTGGAAGGGGGACGTTCACTGCACTATGCCACTTACAAAATCTTACCGTCATATAGTAATTAGGAGCATTATAGGGCAAGATAAAAGTAGTGCCGATGCCCCCGCTAGTGAAGTGATGCCAAGCACGGGAGTTGTGCCACTTACATAAAGTTGGTCATATCCAAATTGTCACACAAAATGGCAAGGTAGATAGGGCTCGATGTAGCATTCTGTTCTGTTCAGGCTAGCGACGAGATGTCTAGGTCTAATGTTCACCAGCCAATTGAAGCAACCACTAGTTAAGTAGGTGAATCTTTCCGATCCAAGACCGTTCTCAAATTTGCCTTGAAAGTTGGTGCTAGCAATATTGAGGAAGCAACAGTAGAGACGATAATGATCTTTATTCCACACAATTCAATGGATCCTTGAAGCGTACTTGACCGTCCACTTTTAGGACTCGTACTAATATAGCAAGGTGACCCTTCATGTCTAGTAGCGGCTGATATGAGTAAAGAATAGTGGAGTGTATACTACACCATCAGATAAGTGTACTGCAATTCCACCTTGGGGTTCAATACTTCCTCTCCTGTGTCAGATATTCTATTACTAACTCCCTCAATCCATAATGGATGTAGCTGATCATGGCAGGGAGCAAGGCTAAATTGTACCCATGAGGAAGTAGAATTGCCGGGTATAACACCATGATGGAGATGCGGTCCTTCAGATGAGAGGGCATGATACATCCTTTCAACCAGATCAAAAGGAATCCCATGAGCAAAGCTTGGGCGGAGATTGGTTCTTCAGCCTAATGATGGAAGCTTTTGAATGTATCTCCTGCATGGAATCCAAACTCGTCTAATGCAGTAGTATGAAGTACAGGACCATGCTTGAAAATCCTTTTTTCTACTGCAAGCCTAGTACTCAGAGGAATGGGCTCCTCTTTCTCTTTCTTACTCACATTTCTGAAGAGATATTATGCCCAAGGTATGAGAGCAACATGAGGACCATGGACAGCATTAGCAACCATTTGATGGTAGATGTGGAAGTGACAAAGTAACTTCTGGAACGTCTCACCAACATAGGCGTAACGTTCTATACTTCTCAACTCCTCATTCATGGGGAAGAATTCCTCATATGGCCACTCTCCCATTAGCAGCCGAGATACTTCAAACATCTCGTGTAGAGCTATTCCAATTTCCCCCACCAAAGTGAAGAAAGTACTGCTGTTAATATTATACAGCTCAAGGATATTATGTAATGCCAGCGCACAAATCTTGACACTGTATTTAGAAGCTTTCACCGCGGAGTAGAGCTACAAGTCCATTAGTCTCTCTCCAAATGTGGTAAGGCCAAAATCGACCAATCGAGCCCACCACTTTGAATCATTCGATCAAACCCACCCAAGGAACCTAGCATCCTCCTCCGAATACCATCCATTGAGTTCAGCAAATTAATTACCGAACACGCTTAGGACTACTAGAACTTCATTAGCTAGAGCAGCTTCTTTGACAGAGCCTAAACGGAGGCTGACAATGCTAAGGCTGAAGTGCCCCTCCTTGTAGAAGCCTCCTTCATATTTCAAACCACCCACCATCACGCTGTCTTGCTTTTTAATGATGAACAACAACATTGAACAGGGAATGGTGAGATGTTGTAGAAACATGAACAACACTGTCGTTCCATCGCCAGCAAGTGGAAGCGACGTTCCCCTTGAGCGTAATACTACCACTCCTTCTCCAAGTTGAAAATGGAGGTACCCTCTGAATTGCTATCGCCGAACAAGAATTGTGGCTTACCGGATTGATCCCCCTCTAGCATAAAGAACTTAGCATCAGTGATAAGTTCCTTTAAAGTAGCGGATTAACCCTGACAGATTGTGTCTTCTCTCTCCTAGTTTCTTTTCTCAAAGAACAGTGGAACATTGCCTCTGAAAACATGCAATGTTAATGGATCTTGAGCTCCGTTGTGCCCAAAGTGATTACGCCGGCTAACAGGTGTATCTGGCAGAGGACTACATAGAGAAGAGAAAATAAGTTAAAAAGTTGGACACTAAAATCAACTAAGTGAGCCCATAAGCAGTATTCATTAGGCTTGTTTGGGTGAAGTTCACTACAGAGGGAAGTTTGCCCATCCCTAAGCTCAAAATTTGGCTAAGTGTTATGGGTCTAGGCGAAGTTCACCTCAACAGTGGTGAATCCCAACATGGTGACGTGACTCATTTAGAAGCCCAAGTGGACTAATATGATGAACTACGCTTAGATGAAGTTTGCCCAGAAGTCCAATAGCTAAAATAGCAAACCCATCCCAAACAGTGAAGTTCGCCATGTGAAATCCCATTGATGGCAACTATCAAGGCTCTACTGTCAATGGTGAAGCTAAAGAATTAAGATCAAATACAGTCATTAAAGTCTCGCTGTCGATGGGGAAACTGATTCAAGTGCTTTGAAGCACTGTTCGAGCCCAGTGAGGACTATTTCGGTGAACAAGAAGCCTCGCCAATGATGGCTGGGCTGGGGAAGAATATGGGCTTTACTTGATGCCATCTCTAGTTGCGGTGGCACTGCAGCACTCTTTGGTCAACGAGACCTACCAGCGACCTACTTTCCCTTGATGAGTTGGTGACGGGGACCCATTGTGAAGAAAAGGGAGTTTAGGAGTTGAAGAGCTTTGAAAGTTTCAAGAGGTTTAGGATTTTAGAAGTAAAGTGAAGAAAGAGAAGATAAACAGTCTATTTATAGTCTTTCAATTGATCAAAAAGACTGCATGCAAACAAGTCTTAGACTCTCAAATTACTAGAGTAGTCATCCATTCCTCCAACCTCAACAATAGTCAAGAAATAAAAAGGAGAAATACAAAGCAAGAATAGTTCATGTTCCCCCAAACTATGTAATAGTTGAGGAATATAAAGAAGCTACACTAAAAACATGAGCTCCTACTCCCTACATCAAATGAAGATTGGGGAATAAAGGCAAGATACACAGACAAAATTCAACGTCAAGTCCAAGTAAGCTAGATGATATCTAATTACATTCTAAGTCCATGCTTATGGAACTTTGTCGCTCTCTAAGTCCTCACTTGTGGAACTCCATGTCTCCTTCTTTAGGCACCATCTCAGACTCTGAACGGTCCTACACATAGCATGGCACTCAAAGCTCCATGCATCCCTCTCACGAATGACTTCGCGACATGCTTTCCACTTGTTCTTGAGGTTTTGCTCGAGGTTAGCCTTTTCGACCTAAAGCAAATCTACAACTAGCGGAGAATATAAATTTCCTTAGTAAAATCGCCCTTCACTTGGGCTAACTCATGCTGGAGCTGATTGATCTCAGCCCCTCTATCAAAGAACATCTCCAGTTGGGTTGGAGAAGACTTCGACATGGAGAAAATGAGATGGGAGAAGATGAGAATGGAAGGGGGCTATTTATAAGCTTTCCAAATCCAACGTCTCAAAGCAAAAATCACTTCTTATGAGAAGTGATTGGACATAACAAAAGATGCTAAAAGATAGTCTAAATCTTACGGTGTCTGGCAAATCTGGCCAAATATTTGATCCCCAAGAGGAATGCTAGTCGTAAGTCAAGGCACGAATCTAAAGACAATAGTCTCAGTGACTCTCGCCATGTAGCCAACTTTGCCCAAATGTTTAAAATTGGGTGAAGTCCACCAAATTTATAGCTAAGCAAACATCACTTAATAGAGGCTATTCCTTTAAACTTTGGCTCAAGTCAAGGACAAGTGAGTTTATTTCCAAACAAAGAATTGAACAAATGCAAATGTTACTGAGTTTAGTTCTCTCTACGATAAAAGAAGCTATGTTTAAAAGTACACCTCTGACAATAAAAAAGTCAAATGAAAACAAGTCCCAACCCAAGCAAGATGACTTAACTTACATTAAACAATACACCTCTGTCTAGTATCGAAAGTATTTTGATTCTTGTTACAAGTTAAAAACAGGATCTTGAAAACTTTGTTGGGGGTGTCTTTTAGATAGTTAAAATGTACTCTCTCTCTCTCTTGGAGCAATACTCAGTCCAAATCTAAGAAGTGAACGCCTATGGGTAAAACACTTCATATAGTCTCAAACACAAGCCCACGACGAAGCTCACCCGAACCATAGTGAAGCTCGCCCAAGTCACACACTTAAAAGACCCATGTGGGCCACATCATCCATGCCCTAAGGGAAGTGAGCTTCCCACATTCTGGTGAAGTTTGCTAGAATGAACATTGCCCATAATCGCTTAGCGAGCTTTACCCCAGATTGTTACTGGCGAACCTTACCATTGACAGTTTTAAGAGCTATTTTTATGGAAAAGGTTCTCCCCATTATCTCTTAAGTTAATGGCCACTAAATCCACATTTAATGGTCACTAACACACACACACACACACACTATATATA
>JBAKGM010054520.1:0-15819 GCA_037177215.1 Asparagus racemosus
TCGATGATTCGTCGGTTACAAACCAACCTTCACGAGTCAGGCTCGGGGACTGATAAGCGATTTTTTCAACGCCTACAGTGGTAATGGCAGGTAAGGTCCCACAAAGTGTCGTAACGATCAGGTATGCGATCCCTTAGTTGACCCAATTCTCAGCTCGAAGGAAAGTGTTCTTGATACACCATCTTCCCCATGGGTAAACCAGAAATCCGATGCATCTCATGGAGAGATTACCCCAATTCGCCATGCTTAGTTAAAAAGGTGTTTGAATCTGAGTCATAAAGCTCGGACAGGGTAAAGAAATGGTTGGCGCTAAGTGCAAGCCTGTACATGGTGGCGCAGATCGCTGCATATAAACGCAGGCACGGAGCTGCTCATCCCATCGACTGAGGACGTAGTTCATCAGGCGAGCCCACCAATGTTTGTCCGAGGAATGAATCCAGCTGAAAAACCTATGTTGAGATGCTGGCATCTCTCGCCCCAGCTTCGCGAGACGGTTCTTCAAGGTTTTGGCATTAGTGGATAGCTCATCGCGAGGCAGCTCGTCTAGCCCCAACACGCAAGGGCGTAATTCGACTATACGGCTCCTGCTTGAACCTGGGAATGCCTGGTGGGAAATGAAACTGCAATGGATGTTGTCGCATTCCTCTGTCAGACATCGAGACATCTCCCATGGCACGGTTTGAGCTAGTGTCCTTCACAAGAGGCACATCCGTGATCAACAATCTGAGTACGCGAGAGCCTCCTCCAAGAACCACCTGAGCGGTCTCCGCTGACGTGCTCTGTGCAAACTGAGGAGAGATAGAAACTGTGGGGTCGTCGCATGCTGAGTAGTACTCGCCACGGCGCCCATCAACTGCATGGGAGGGAAACGTACCCGAGGGATAGTTAACTGAAAATGAGTAGTAAATATTCGTTATATATAAAAAAAGAAGAAAAAAGGTGTTGAACTCATCCCATAAGATAGAGTCATGGCCTTACAATGGGCAAGATGATTCCACTCCCACTGTGTCACTCATAGGATCGATGATATACCCCGTCCCATGGGATGCAATGCGACATAGAATCGCCCGCAGTAATGATGTTAAGCGTCAAACCTCACAAAGGAGGGTTTTGGGCTCTTCCCAATCGCCTCACAAAGGAGAACGAAGCGTACATGCAGTATGCATGTGCATGGAATAATGAAAGAAAAAGCTCACCAGCATACGAGGAGGGTACCGTTGGCCTCCTCAAAGCACGTGATCTCATCGACGCCATAACGATCTGCAAAAAAATCAAGCAAGTCAGCTGAAAGGCATGGAAGAATTAAAAAAAGAGAAGAGACTATAGTCTCAGCCAAGACCGAGACTAGTTCTCGGCCGAGGCCGAGACTGAGCAAAAAAAAAGAAGAAGAAAATAAGAAGAAGAAAGAAAAAAGAAGAAGAAGAAAGAAGAAAGAAAAAGATGCAAAAGCCCCATCTTTTGTTTAAAATCTATTTTCTTGTTTTATCAAACCCTAGATTTATGATCAGAATTCATGTCTATGTACAAGTTATGGTCATATACCTGAAGAAAGGCCCAAGAAGTCTGAAGAAGGAGGAGCTTTTGAAGGGTTATTCGAGTCCCGGATGCGGAGAAAACACAGATCTTCGATAGTTATCAAGACTTGAGAGAGACGAGCAATCAAAGAGACAAGAAAATGCAAGAAAAGAGAGAGAGGGGGGCCGGCCACACGTGAGGAAAAGTGGAGGGATTTGGGTCCTTTTATACTACTCTTAGGAGGACACAATCTAGGTCTGAATAGGACTCCTATCGGGCCATGAATAGGGACTCTAACCAGGGTCAAATTGAGTCAAAGAGGGCCAAATAAACCCAATGATGGGTCCGTCCTCTTTCCTATCCATCTGAAGGGATCCCAGAGACTTACTCAGTGAGACTGTCGTCAGTTGAAGGCTACCTCTTACCCGGCTAAGTTTATTGATACTCCAATAAGGTATACGAGTCTAAATTGTTTCCTATTTTGTCAAGAAGTTGCCAGAGGATATTTCCATAAAAGAAATATTCTTAGGGATGACTCGATGAATGCCAATGAAGTGTGAAAATTATATCGACGCCGGTCAATGCGTCGCCGGCGAGGAACTTGCCGATACTCCAAAAAGGTACACGAGTATAAACTGTTTCTTATTTTGGCTGAGAAGTTCTTAGAGGTTATTTTCACAAAATTTTCTTAAGGATACTCACCAAAAACTCTAATAAACACGCGAGTATAAACTGTGTTGACGCCGGCCAACGCGTCGCCACCGGAGGATTTGCCGATCAACGGTTCGAATTCAAGAAAAATTTAGATGCCGGTCAACGTGTCACACTTGCCGATTGAAGGCTAAAACTCCACATATTTTGACGCCAATCAACGCGTCGCAGTGAAAAATTCCCCGATCGATGGAAGAGTCTCGTAAAAACTTTGATGATCAGTTGAACGACAACTCACCGACACGAGTCAGCAGCAAATGAACTCAATCAGCTGCAGTTCAAGATTCCGACAATGGTCAGGTAATAAATGCAGCACCGTGATGCCTTCAGCTATCCTACAAAGAACTAGAAAATATGAAAGGATTGGAGAAATCAAATACTGAAGCTAATCTTGAAAGAAATTCATCTACCGAATTCAGGTCAAGATCTCGACAACGGTCAGACAAAAATGCAGTACCGTCATATCTTCAGCTATCCTACAAAGAACTGGAGAATCTGAAAGGATTGGAGAGATCGAACACCGAAGCCGTTCTCAGATCCCGTCACACTGACTGAAGGTTGGGGCCTATTATATCCAAAGTATCTCAGGCTCATCAAAAATTGAGACTAAGACACTTCAAAGGGGGTATCTGTAGGCGTTGAAAATCGCTTATCAGTACCCGAACGAGACTCGTGATGGTGGGTTGACAACCGACGACCCATCTAACGATGTGACCAAGAACCGCTAACTATGTAACTACGCCGCAAAATGCATAAAGCGAGTCGACGAACACATGAAGTGAGTCGGCAAGGCGTATAAGTTAACAAAGTGACGTATTGTGGAATAAATCTAGCGACGAAGCTTCAGATCAGCGATATTGATGAGGCGAGTCGACCGGACTCAGACATTGACAAGAATAGCATAAACTGAACTTGAGCATCGACGAAGATGAACAACTAGATTCCAGAGCTGCAAAACAACTTCGCAGACAAGTGAACACGGCCAAAAAGACCGAGATGACTCGGCCTTGTTGGCCAAGGCTCCTCAGCAAACAAGGCCAAGGTAGCTCGGCCTTTTGGCTGAGGTTCCTTAGCCACAAGACCGAGGTTCCTCGGCCTTGTTGGCCGAGGTTCCTCAGCCAACAAGGCTGAGGTAGCCCGGCCTTGTGGCTGAGGTAGCTCGGCCACAAGGCCAAGCCAAGACCCCCCTTTTTTTCTCTTGAGACTATAAATAGGGGGGTATTGATCATTTAGAGGGGTTGGATTTTTGACTCTGAGAGCTTTGGAGCTTGGAAATTTCCACAATGAGCTTTCACACATATCTAAGTCTTTGACAAAAGGAAAATCAGATCTAAAGTCCTGAAGAACTCGTCTCAACCCGGATCTAAGCAGCGAGGACGAGAATCAAGCCCAGATCTACGTTGATCCAGATCAGTTCTATGATTCTACCCTCTAGATTAAGCTTCATCTTAATCTTAGGGTCTAGCGCGTGACTTCGCTTGGTTGATTTCACCTGCTCGCAATCATCTCCATCATGAGTTGATCCCCGTCGGTGTTTTACTTCCTTCGTGAAATAAATACCTCAAATCCGTAGATCCAGCATCTAGATCAGATTACGCGGCGGTCCACAGACACAAAAAGTCCCTGGCACAAGCAAAAACACCCACGCAAGGGAGGATCCGATAAACGAATCCCGCGTTTGTTCAACTAGAGTTATAAAGTTGTAATCTTTTTTAATTTTTCATTGTAAGCCTTATAAAAAGGTGATCGTTTTTTATTGAATTCGTTTGTAATCCCATAAAGGTGTAATGAGTTTAGCAATGAAAATCAATCCAACAACTTTCCCCACGAACAGTGCCTTCTCAACCAAAGGATCACATCTCTATCAAAGTGTTATTCCCTGTCGTGTTGCTTGCTGTTGGTTATAACTTGGCCCTTCTACCAGCAATGGTTAGTTACATCCATCATGGATTGAGGGAATTGGCCACAGACTACCTAAAGCAATAAGAAACAGTCCAAGAGATCAAGTTTCGAATCCTAGAGTGGAGCTACCATATGTGTATCTGGTGATATGGTTCACTTTACACTGCTCTTCGTTGATGTTAGCTGCTACACCAAGTGGAGAGGGTGTATCATTGCTCCAGA
This sequence comes from Asparagus racemosus, assembly GCA_037177215.1. Taxonomy (NCBI): domain Eukaryota; kingdom Viridiplantae; phylum Streptophyta; class Magnoliopsida; order Asparagales; family Asparagaceae; genus Asparagus; species Asparagus racemosus. Next base: position 4,351 of record JBAKGM010054520.1, read on the forward strand.
GGTATGAACACTCGAAGTGGATGATCAAATATCTCGCAGGGGTTCGTAGGGTTCTTCTAAAGAAAGATCATTACCGCCTTTACTATTTTTTCCCGAGATCAATGGTATAAGCCCCAGGGACAAGTTTGAAGACAGCGCTTTTACTTGCTTACCCAGCGGGTGTTTCAACCGGTTGGTCAATATCAGACCAAGTCACCTCATTGCTAGGCTAAACAGGACTGAATGTTATATTGAGCTCTACTTGCCTTGTTGATTTGCTCGTCAACTTGGATATGACCAGCTTTACGTAGAGAATCCAAAACCTAGAACTGTTACACATGTGAAACCTGGTGGATGGTGCTCATGCTTGGTATCATTTTGCTGCCAAGACTATAGGGACTAGATTCGTACTCCCTTGTCACATACCTAACTATTATATGATATGTGGGCTCTACAAGTGGTACAGCAGCATGATTGTTCCCAATCCTAACTTTCATGTGAACAAGACTGGCTTGTGATGGATCACTCTGAGGTATAGGGAGTTGTCTAAGAGAGGTTCGAAGAGTAGGGCTCCTTGACTTTAAGATTTTCTTGCGAAGGGCATGCTAGAAGATGAAATTGGGAGGCACCAAGTGGGCATCCTACTCCTCAAAGGCCAATTGGTGTTAGCATCCAAGAACCATCTAAATCTGCAGTTCATCAAGGAGCACCTGGCAGATGCAGGGGAAATAGGGGAAAGAGGTCATTGCAAGCTCATCTCCCCCAACAACCTTCAAAGAAATAATGTTTGGTGCCTGGGAGCCTGAGCTTATGCCCAGAGGTTCTTCAAGGATTAGGGAAGAGTCTCCTGCGATCCTAACATAGGAACCTAGAGCTGAACCCTCCGGTGAGTTTTACTCATATCTTTGCGTCAGGCTGTCTGAAGTGCATTTGATTGACTGTGCTTCTTATATGTAGGTAAAGAGCCCATTCTTCTCGATCAAAAGAATCCAGATGATGAAGAGAAGGTGGATTACGAGCCCGACACTGATGCTTATCTTATTGAGCCTAACGACGCCGGCTTCAATGGCGATGTTGGCAGGTCCTCTTATATCCCTGCATGTATATTTTTCTCTAACTAATCTTGTGTGATTTCTTTGCTTCGATGATTAACGCTTCATCTATCTCTTTAGTAGACGATGAGCCCAGTTTAGAGACCATGGGTGGAGCAGCTCCTATATCTCTTCGTGCTAGTGGTGAGTTTGAGCCTGTGGCTAATTTTGACGGCACTTCTAGTGTCTTGGAGTCTGATCCAGCTATCGATACGATCGTTGATCCTGCACCATCTTTTGTTTCAGTAGTGCAGCGTAGATGAGTTGCTCCCAAGTCTTTCGATAAAGATGACGATGCATCGGTCTTTCCAATTCTAGTAGGAGTTAGAAGGGTAGGGCTGTCGAGTTCTAAGCCTCATTTTGACAAGGACCCAATCATAAGGACGCTTGCTTCTGATGAGCTGGGGATCGCATCTACATGGATTGAAGTTGTGCCTATAGATGTGCTGATGACTACTGTACTAGTTGTGAGAACTGTCGTCCCATCAACCGAGGTGACGTCTATGGCTCTTTCCACTGTAGATATTTCTAGTGTGCTGGCCAGGCTTGCGCCATACCTCCTATCAGGAGACAAACAAATACAAGTCTTGCCAGCTGCTTTTTCAACAACCATGGATGCATTGGTGGTTTCCATAGGAGCGGGTACTTCAAGTCGTGTGGAGATCCCCCAATCTCCTGATTTCGATGATTTGATCGAGTTGGAGATTTAGATCCTGACCGAGAGCTTGGTGAAGCTATTCAACTGAAGCGTTGAATCCGCTTTGACTATGCAGAAAGGCTTATCAGCTCGCACTCTTGTCTTGTTAAGGAATCAACTTGCCTTCTAACATCAATCACAAGTCCTGCGCATACTAAACCATTCAAAGCAATGATCGACAAAGTTGAGCTTCAGTTTTAGGAATTGCAATAGCTTCGTGCAGCTGATATTGACGGTATTGCTAAGCTTGAATTTCTTCAACTCTTGATGATACACCGTGAAGTTGAAGAGTCTACTCGCAAAGAGATGGAGCAGATTAAGATGAGGTTTCAAGGGTTGAATGATAGACTTATATCAGTTGATGGCAATCAAGCAAAGCTTCATAACACCATTCTGTAAAAAGAAGCCACTATTAACGAGGCTGAGGCAGTCATTGCTGCAGCTCAAGCACGATTGGAAGCAGCTCAACATCAAAAAGAGGAGCTTGAACCAAGTCAACCAAGTTGGCTAAGGAGTGGGATCTCAGAGTTGCAGAATTTGAGGTTGAAACGACAAGGCTGGCAGCTATTGGAACCCAAGCTGCTCCCATTGATCCTAGGTCTTTGAGGGAAAGGGCCCAAAATAATGCTCATGAGGCTAGGGATTCTAGGATAGCTGAGTGCATTGCATAAATACATGCTTTTTATCCATATTTCCTTTGAAAGTCTTTGTAACCAGTTAGCTCTTTCAGTAAATAAAAGAACTTTTATCTACTTTGATATGTGTATGATAGATATGTAATGTTAACATATCATAGTGATATCTTCGCTGGGGCGAAGAATGATATAATCAAATTGATAGAGGTGTAGTGTTAATATATCAATTTTGATCGAGTTAGCACTGTTCAAAGGTGTAGTATTAACATGACAGTTTTTAGAAAATTTGACAGAGGTGTAATGATAACATGTCAAATGAAATGACCGACAGATGTGTAATGTTAACCAGTCGGTTTTGAAAGAGTCCAAAGGATGAATACCATTTGGAAGTGCAGTTTTAAATGGTAGAAAATCAATAGAAGTGTAATGTTAACTAATCAATTTTTTAGCAAAGATGGATTGAGAGAGGTGTAATGTTAACTGGTCGACAAAATGGTCCGACAAAGGTGTAATATTAACTAATCAGATCATTAGAATGAAAACCGCTTAAAGGTGTGGTATTAACAGACAGTGATAAGATATTTAGAGCCAGACAGAGGTGTAATGTTAACTTGATGACTCTTTAGGGATTTTGATTGGATATTTAGATCAAGATGATTAATACTTGTGGTCAGAGGTGGAAACTTACACGTAAGCAAAATCTCTATGGGGAGATAATATTGGGCAAGATCAATGGTAATATTTCTTGAGAAACTTTCTGCTCATTGGCGCCATGAGCCTATTACCATTTTGGTCAATTAAGCGATATGCTCCGTTTGAGTAGACTGTCTCTATTACAAATGGGCCTTCCCATTTGGGTTAGAATTTATCATTAGTCTTGTGCGTCATGACCTTGGGTCGATGAACGGTTAAAATTAGCTCACCTTCTTTGAAGGATCATTCTCTGACTCTCCTATTGAAGGCTCTCGAGATTCGTGACTGGTAGATCTCGATTCATTGGTGAGCTTGGAGTCTCAATTCATCTAGCACCTCAAGTTCTTGGAGACACTTTTGATGGTGTTTTTCAATCGTCATCTTCTCAGCAAGGGCGATTCTTAATGACAACACCTAAATTTCCAGAGGGATCACGGCCTCACATCCGTAAACCAAGAAATAAGGTGTGGAGCCAGTGGGAGTGTGGATTACTGTTCGATAAGCCCATAAACACTCTCTGAGTTTCTTGTCCCAATCTCGTTTGTTAGAGGAGATGAACTTCTTTAGAAGTTTGATGATGGTTTTGTTGAAGCCTTCAGCTAGACCATTAGCAGCTGGGTTGTATGGCGTAGAAACTACATCTTGAATTTTAGACTTGTTACAGAATTTGAAGAACGGTTGACTGATGAACTACGATCTGTTGTCATGGACTGTTCAAGGACGCCAAATCGGTAAATCATGTGATGTTTTAAGAATTTGATCACTTGAGATGTCTTAACTTCTCTGAGTGGAATAGCTTCAACGCATTTAGAGAAGTGATCAGTTTTGGCCAGAATGAATCAATGGCCTTTAGCGAATGGTGGACTAATTGGCTTGATGATATCCATACCCCATGTTTTGAATGGCCATGGGTGACAGTTGGATGCAATTCTTCTAGAGGTTGGTGCAGAAAATTAGCTAGGACTTGACACGCACGACACCGTTTGCATAAGCCACAACATCTGCGATCATTGTTGGCCAGTAATAGCCTAGATGACGAACTCAGTCCTAAAATTTGGGACCTAATTGATAAGCTCCACATGTACCGTCATGGGCTTCCTTTTGTACTTCTTGAGCTTCACTTGGTGATAAGCATCGGAGCAACGTGTTGTCGAACGATCAACAATACAAAGTCTACGTAGCAGAGTCATAGAAGAAGCATGAAGCCCTTCTTTGAATAGAGGTTACTTGCTTCAAATTATCAGGTAATATTCTATGCAAGGCATAATCAATGATGGAGAAACACCAATCATTAGTCTTAAAGTGAGTTGGCATGACATGCACTTTGTTAGTTTCTAGAATTTGCTCTAGGAAGCATAATTGATGGCTAGCCACTGTAATGCGCCTAGTAGATTTAGGCGTCAAGGCAAGTGTGGCTGCAAGGGATGCCAAAGCATCCGCATGAGTGTTTTTTAGGTGAGCTACATAGCTGATATAGAAACTTTTGAATGAATGAGCGAGCTTCATTGCTGTTTCGTGGTAGGGTACAAGGTCGTTGTGGCGGACCTCATATTCTTCTTTAATCTGTTTAACGATCAACTTAGAGTTGCTGTAAGCTTTAAGGTATTTGATGCCCAAGTCTTGAGCAAGTTGCAAGCCAATAACAAGGGCATTATACTCAACCACATTATTGGAGCATGGCTTGGTCAATGAGTAGGCCTGAGGAAGGACATGTCCATGGGGATCGATCAACACTACCCCCACTCCTACAGCAGTTGCTCCTTTGTGGTTGTGTCTTGACACATCGTCAAAGTAAAGTTGCCATGTCTGAGGTGGCATTTGACTTGAAGACTTCATCTAGGATGTCTTCATAGAGTTTAGACAATTTAGGGATGGGGTGATCTACTAAAAAGTCAGCTATCGCTTGGCCTTTAACTGTTTTCTATGGCACGAATGTCATGTCATATTGCGAAAGCAGTATAGCCCATTTGTCTAACCTGGAATTCAGTGATCCAGATTTTATCATGAGTATCCTCAAAGGATTTACTCTCGAAATGACGTGGATGGATTAGCCAGTGAGATAGTGTCACATCTTCTGAATTACGAAAATCAATGCTAGACATTCCCTTTCAACTAGATCATAACGATGTTCGGCACCAATCATGGTCCGGCTGAGGTAGTAAATGGCTTTCTTGTGACCATTTTCATTCTTCTGGGCTAGAAGTGCTCTGAGAGAGTGATCCATTGCTCTGACGTAGATCAGGAACGGTTTACCTGATATTGGTACGGCTAGAATGGGTGGCTTCATGAGATAACATTTGATCTCATTGAAAGCTTCTTGATAAGTGTCATCCCAAATGAATGAGACACCTTTCTTCATCATCCATTGAAATGGTTGACATCTTCCAGACATGTTAGCGATGAACATGTGGATGTAGGCTAATCATCCTTATAGACCTCTGAGTTCTTTAAGATTTCTCAGAGGTAGCATCTCTCAGATGGCTTTCACTTTTTCAAGATTGACATGTATTCCTTTAGACGTTACAATAAATCTTAGGAACTTACCTGACGACACCCCCAAGGAAAGACTTGGTTTGATTCATCTTGAGTTAATGTTTTCTCATGATTTCAAACACCATTCTCAAGCCATTGACATAGTCTTGTTTGCGACGACTCTTGATTGCGAGATTGTCGACATAGCATTCCACTATCTTGCGCAAATGCTCACAGAAAATCGTGTTCATTGCGCATTGATAAGTTGCTCCACTATTTTTCAGACCAAAGAGCATTACTGTATAACAGAATACTCTCAAGGGTGTCCTGAAAGATGTATGCTTCTGCTTGTCCAGATGCATTTTGATCTGGTTGTATCTAGAAAACCCACCCATGAATGATGTCCTCTCAAACTTGCATGTATTGTCAACCATGACATCTTTGATAGAGAGAGGAAATTCGTCCTTGGGGCAATCAAGATTAAGATCTCTGAAATCAATACAGATTTAGATCTTGCCATTTTTTTCATCATCATCACGATGTTGACTAGCCAATTCGGATGTTGTTCTTCACGAATAAATCCGCATTCAATAAGTTTATGGATTTCTTTTTTTATTTGCTCCATCAACTCAGGACAAAAATGTCACTGTTGTTGCTTGATCGACTTAACATTGGGGTCAATGTTAAGGCGATGTACGGCCACATTGGGATCTAAGCCAGGCATGTCTTCGTAACTCCAGGTAAAGACATCAATGCATTCTCGAAGGAGAGCTATGAGTTCTTCTTTCTCAGCGCATGATAAATTTTCATTGATGAAGATAGGCTTGGAATTAACTTCATCGTCTATATTGATTTAAAACACTTTATCTTTGGTGGGTGGTTCACTGACTTCAAAGCATGACTCCTACTGCTTTTCAAGATGTTTTGCCCATGAGTCATCTTTAGAATCTTCGAACACTTCGGATTCATCGAGATCCATAGTTATATTGTACAAGACCATGTTGGTTGTGAATTCGACGAGCATGGCTCCAAGACTGATATTGGAATCTCAGTAGGATGTATCTGAAGAACTGCTTATAAAGTCATTAGATGCTGGTACCATTTGTGGTTCGACCTCTATAGAAATGTAACTGAGTCCTCATTTGGTCCTATTATAATAATCAAAAACCTCTCCTTCTGATATGAAGGGGATATGAGGAACTCTTAGTCTTTGATTGAAATTCAATCCTTGTTTTAAAGTGAGGTTGTATTCCATTTTCACTATTATGTGCTAGATTGTTGACTGTAACGGGAGAATTTTGGTACTCCTTTAGCTTCCTCATCGGAGCTTGATAAGTGAGGTCACGGTTCAACTTTTCCAAAGATAATCGGATTTAGGGTTCCCCTTTTAGGTTGGACTATGAAAGTAGCATCTTCTGAGTTATCTAGCTACTTATGAGCTGAGTACGACTCAGTTATTGGCATGTGCAGTGCCGGTTCTAAAGCTAGCCTGGACATTAGAGTTTCGACTCTTGAGTTTTCAGACTCAGAGTCTAAAGAGTAGTTGTAAGCAAACTCTTCTTCATTAAAGATTCAGTCACCCTGATCTTTGGCTGACTGGTCAATACATAGGTTGTCGAGAGTAATTACAAGTGCATCTATTTTTCAGATCAGATTATCGTTGGGATCTGGTTTGTTGTCCACTCATTACCGTTGTTCTCATCATTGGGAAGGACAATCTCAGTTGTATAATTTTCATCATATAATAGAGAGTCGGTGAAGTAATTCTCTAGTCCTTTAAAAGAATACTTCCTTCATCTCTTCGTTGGACCCCCTGTACATCAATGTATTTGAAGCACAAATAAAGTGTTGAGGGGGCGAACATGTTAGAATGGATCCATAGTAGTCCGAGGAGAAGGTTGTGAGGTGTTTCGACGTTAATGACATAACAAGTCACCTCCGTCTTTAAATCACCAATTTGATATTTAAGTCGGATCTTCCCTAGAGATCGGCTCCTACTAGAGTTGAAACTGAATATGGTGGTGTAAGTCTTTGAAAGCTTGTGAAGAGGAATACCTAAAAAGCTCAAGAGTCTTCGCGAAATTATGTTCAACACAGAGCTTGGATCGATGTGAATCCTCTCGACCTTTGCAGAACCTACATACCCAGTATAATACATGGGTTAGTTATGACAGTGATCTTTGATGAGCATGTCTTCTGTAGTGAAAGTGATAGGTGCCTACCGCTAGCACTGATATCACTGCTTGTATTCCTCATCCTAAGGAGGCTCAATCATGTGGGAGAGGAATGCCTTACTATCATTCAAAGCTTCTTTTAAAACTTCTCTTGTTTCCTTAGACAAACATAAAAGTTCAAATAAGGTTATACAAGCCGAGGTATTGGCTAATTGAGCCATGATATCATACCAAAATAGGGCTTTGGGATCATCTGAGGGACGATGCAATACCTTGTCGAATAGAGTTTCCTTTTGCTTGGTCAATTCGGGTCGTTTGGAAGGTCCTAGCTAATCATAGTTCTTCAAATAATCTCAGCCAGATCTTGTCCCTGCCATGACAATTTTCTCCTCCTCTGAATCAGTGACTGAAGAGACTTGTAGAGATTCTTCTTCAATGATTGCAGGGATGCATTGCACGACTTTATCTTGCACTTGGTCTTGGACTTCTGAAGAGTCTAATGCTCATCTCGAAGAAGATCGGGATGTACCCACATCATTTCTCCTCTTGTTGTAGTGAGAGGGACTAAGCCTTGGCTTTGTCAATTTTGTTGATCATAATTGACCACTTCCATCCTTATAGTAGGAATGGGGACAACGCCGTCTTAGGTTTAAATTTTCACCATGAAGCCGAATTAGAGAGTCACCATATTGGCAGTGACTTTTTTTGGCTCAGGCTTGAGTTTGAGGATCCCTTACTCGACAAAGGTCTGAATTTTATTCTTGAGGATATAGCAGTTTTTTGTCAGGTATCCCAATATTTTATGATAAAGACAATGTTTGGGGTTGTTAGTCTTTCCGACTTCTTCAGGGCATCGGGCTTCATAAAGCTTCAACCGATTACTCTTGTTGAGAACATGGAATATATCCACCGTATGTTGATCTTTAAAAGAATAGTTGCATTAAATATTCTTCTTTGGTTCCCTTTTCTGGTTGTTGGGATTTTGAACTTCAACCGCGAAAGTTTCTTTAGCTTTCGGTTGGAAGGTCTGCCCTTATTTGTCTTTGTTGCCTTTTAAGTTGGTGCGGAACTCAAAATTGTTGAAACGTTTTGATGACTTTCTGCTATCTCAGCTTATTCCACTAAATCCTTCCATGTGTGGGCTGTAACAACACCCATGTGAGCTTCTATCCATCCCACAAAATTGTGGTGAGAAGTTTAAAGTAACATCGGCAAAGGCATATCTCGACATCGCAATATGAGATTATGGTATCTCTTGATGAATTCCCTAACTGTCTCACTTCCTCTTTACTTTTCAAAGAGGAGTTTTGCTATCGCAACTCAGACTGTTCCTCATGGAATTGTGGGAGGAACTTTGATTCTAGATCTACTTAGGATTTGATTGAACCCTGGCAAATTCTAGAATCAATCGAAGGTTACCCCTGGAGGGTGCCAATGAAAAGCCACGCCTTAATGGTGTCGTTACCCACTACATTCTCAGTTTATTGGTGAAAGTAATAGATATGTTGGTTTAGAGAAACTTTGCCTATGTAACGTTGGTGGCTTGAATTTCATCGGATAGGGAATAGTGTCCCACTCGATGGGATGAGGTTGGGTAATTCTGACTTTCTTGAGCTTAGTTCGCTGAGAAAGAACATTAAGCTATTTTTGGATGTCCTCCAAGGCCTTCAGAGACACCAATGTTTCAGATCCTAAGTGGTTAGAATCTACATCACCTTGATGTGCCTGATCTTCTTCCAGAGAGGTTTTGTTGATTGAATTTTTCCCCTTTGAAGAGCTTGGGTGATGTTGAGATGTTGATAGGAGTTGCTCAAGCATCTTTTCTAAACGTTCGATTCGCTCATCTGAATCTCTCTTTTGAGCTTCCATTTGAGTAAGAAGATCTTCTTCGTCCGTCACATCTGCCTCTCATTGTCGTTCTTGTCTTGAACTAGGGGTTGCGTTTGATACTATGGTAAAATTGGCATCACTAGGAGCAGGTTGTTTTACCTGAGATGGAATATGGGCTGTTCGTGTTTGGAGGAAGGAGTAGTCAAAAGGAATGGCTGCTCTCTACCTTAATCTGGTGTGACGATACACACCATCAACCTCTAGCAATATGCCTCCAATACCAGGAGAGTACACTAGGTCAGGTGAGCTATCTGCACCTTCTTCCTCTTCCTTAGAAGTTACACTAGGTTTTACTCTTTCGAGTACGTCATCGTCTTTTAATCCGAACCTCTAAATGCTCAAGACCGTTGAAAACCGATTGATTTTTAGGAATAATTTTGCATTGACAATTCTTCTAAACTGCCACAACTACTTCTCTGAGGGTCACACAATGCTGATATTGGCGAGCTCTCTTCAAATATAGGAACTCTCTTAAATCACCCCTAGTTCCAAGTTGATGGCATTTTTTAGAGCTAACTTTGCTATTTTCAGCCTTGGCATGCGAACATCACTTACGGCGGCGTTGGTCAGGCTTTTGTCTAGCAGATTTAGACAAATCATTGTCAGTGATGTTATTCTCTTGCGGGAATTCAGAAGAGGGATTACGCCCCATTCTTGGCTTCTATCGGAAGAAGCATAACGAGCATCGCAAGATGCTTTGAATCGAACTCCCAAAGGAGTTGTGCACTGTTATCCAAAATTAAAAGACGTAATGACGTCTTGACCTTCGCTTGAAGTGAGGGTTGAGCTTTCTTCGCTCTGGGTAAAGTTTGTTTGGCTTCCAGCTACGCTCAAACTATCTTTGGCGAAGGTCGCCTTTACACACGCGGGAGTCGATTTAGACTCGAGATTCTCACTGTGCTGAATTTTACGACAATCGCGTACAATCACCATTGATGAAGATTGGTTCGTGGAAATGAATTCCATGAACTTCGTTTGGTCAAATTCAATGACAAACCATGCAACAAAAGACCCGAGAGTCTTAGCGTTGGTGTGTGACACAATTTTCTCATCGGAGGAGAAAGAAGTCCCTAGTAGAGTCACCATCCTATTTTGGGTCTTTTATATTGCAATTGACACTAAATACAATTGTAAGAATTACAATGAAACTAACGAAAGTTTTATATTTCTTAGGGTTCTTTTCTGTGTGCTAATGGAACGTAGATCTTGTATTTTATTGATGCACTGACTAAGACGATGAGTCTTTTGCTATTGATGAGGACTTAATTGTTTTGAAAATATCTCAATCTTCTCTTAGCACAGAAGCTCAATAGAATCATAAGTGCGAGGCTAGTGATCTCTCTCTATGCGTGTGTGTTGATCTATATGCTATAAGATCCCTCAAAATGAGTAATCTCCCCTCCTTTTATAGGCTAAAATAAAGAGTTAATGGCCTTTAATTGTGGGTTCATGATCATCGAAATAGGAGATAGTGGGTGGCAGCTATTCCATTGAAAATATCCCTCTAACGGCTATTTGGCGGGGTTCACTGACTTGACGAAGCTCGCTGAAGACATTTGAGCGAGGCTTGCTGAAGATGTTTAGGCGAGACTGCTAAAGATGTGGATGAGCCGTTGCTTCTGAATTGTGAATGGCATGGCCCACGTGGATAGTTACCGGCAAAGTTCGATGATATCAAATAACGAACTTCACATGACTCACTATTGACTCGTTTGGGCCAAGCCAAAATGGGTTGTATGGCAATGTTCGCGTGCTTGTTTGAACGAGCTTCGCCATAGCCTGTTGTGAGCTCGATTTTGGGCCCATTTAAAGTGTTTAGCCCAAGGACATTCACTTCT
>JBAKGM010054536.1:0-15819 GCA_037177215.1 Asparagus racemosus
GCGATCATCTCCTTCGTGAGCTGATCCCCGTCAGGCATTTATTTCCTTCGTGAAATAAACCCCTTAGATCCACAAACCAAGCATCTGGATCTGTGATTAGATCGAGATTGTGCGGTGGTCCACGGACAGACTAGAGTCCCCGTCACAGGCCAAGATACCCACGCAAGCGAGGGTCCGATAAACGAGCCCCGCGTTTGTTCAAAACTAGAATTAAAGTTGTATTTTTTTTGTAATTTAATTTTTTCATTGTAAAGCCTTATAAAAAGGTGAATTCTTGCTTAAATATCATTGTAAAAAATAAATTTGTAACGAGTTCAATTGCAGATTTCAAAGGAAACGTCTACAACTTTTTTCCGCGCGAACAGCCGCTGATGAGGCGAAGATAGTAGAGCTTGAGCAGGAGGTTCAGGCGGCAAAGGAGGGCCTGAGTTTCTTGAAGCTGACGAAAGAGAACAAAGAGGAAACTCTTGCTGTCATGTCTGAGAAGTTGGAGCTCTCTAAGCAGAAGCTAGCTAAGATTGAGAAGGAGACTGCGAGTACGCTCAACACCAGTGAGGAGTCTTTCAGGGCTGAGGTACAGGAGGAACTTCAGCAAGTTTTTATTAATAAAGTGTCTGGATTAAAACAACAAATCTGTTGTCACAAATTCGATGTTTAATAAATTGTAATCTCAGTTTTTATTAATAAAATATGTCTCCCCTTCCTTTATTATGATTCTTTTATTTCGTTAGAAATAATTAACTATAGTACTCATAGGATTTTTGTCAAACCTTCAGCCATTAACGGATTTGATAAGCTTTTACTGATTACCATTTGAATCGGGCTAGCATGCGGATTATCAAAACCCGTTCCGCACGTGACGTTATGCTAAGAGAATGAAACTCTCTTAGACTTGGTGCTATGATATTGAATACATAGATTTCATACTCTTTTATGGGTAAGAGACTAACCGACAACGCATGTTAAGCATCAACTTTGGGGTTATTGGCCAACCCACATCCCTCAACAGATTTGGTGTGCCTTTATCGACTACCATTTGAATTGGGCTAGCGTGCAGATTATTTGAACCCGTTTCGCACGTGACGTTGTGCTAAGCGAATGAAACTCTCTTAGAATTTATGCTACGATATTGAATAAGTAGACTTCATCTTTTTCACGGGAAGACTAATCTGGTGACACGTGTGAGGTGTCGACATATCGCTGCTTAGAATTCGGCATCAAATTCCCCAAGAAGAATCTTGGATTAAGGGGTTTTTGTTAATAAACTTAAGTTGGTGAGAGAGGAAGAATTTTATATTCTATCTCTCATGGTGAATGAATGAAACCAAGAGCAGGAACTCTGCTCTGGGAGCCAAAAGGATTCAGACGACCTTCAGTCGGACGACCTGACTCGGAAATCCTGGCGCATACCTTCAGTCGGCGCTACCTGGGGGAAATAGAACTAAGAGTGGGATCTCCACTCTAAGAACCGGAAAGATTCAGGTGACCTTCAGTGGGACGACCTGATCTGAAAATCTCGGGGCTTACCTTCAGTCGGCGCTACCTAGGAGAGGGATGGAACTAAGAGTGGGATCTCCACTCTAAGATATGAAAAGACTCAGGTGACCTCCAGGCAGACAACCTGGTTAGAAAATCTTGGCGCATACTTTCAGTCGGTGCTACCTAGGAATAGAATGGAACTAAGAGTGGGATCTCCACTCCGAGAACTGAAAAGACTCAGGTGACTTTCAGTCAGACAACTTGGTCTGAAAATCCTGGTGCATACCTTCAATCGGCGCTACCTAGGAGAGGGATGGAGCTAAGGGTGGGATCTCCACTCCAAGAACTGAAAAGATTCAGGTGACCTTTAGGCAGACAACCTGGTCTGAAAATCCTGGCGCATACCTTCAATCGGCGCTACATAAGAGAGGGATGGAACTAATAGTGGGATCTCCACTCTGAGAACCGAAAAGACTCATGTGACCTTCAAGCGGACAAACTGGTTTGAAAATCCTGGGGCATACCTTCAGCCGGTGCTACTTAGGAGAGAGATGGAACTAAGAGTGGGATCTCCACTTCGAGAATCGAAAAGACTTAGGTGACCTTCAGGCAGACGACCTGGTCTGAAAATCCTAGTGTATACTTTCAGTCAACGCTACCTAGGAATGGGATGGAACTAAGAGTGAAATCTCCACTCTGAGAACCGAAAAGACTCAAGCGACCTTAGTTAGACAATCTGGTCCGAAAATCCTGGCGCATACGTTTAGTCGGCGCTACCTAGGATGAAGATAGAACAAAGAGTGGGATCTCCATTCTGAGAACCGAAAAGACTAAGGTGACCTTTGGGTGGACAACCTGGTCTGAAAATCTGAGCGCATACCTTTAGTCGGTGCTACCTAGAGGAGTGATAGAACTAAGAGTGGGATCTCTACTCTGAGAACTGAAAAGACTCAGGAGACCTTCAGGCAGACAACCTGGTCTGAAAATCCCGACGCATACCTTCAGTTGGCGCTACCTAGGAATGAGATGGAAATAAGAGTGGGATCTCCACTCCGAGTACCGAAAAGACTCAGGTGACCTTAAGGCGGACAACCTGGTCTGAAAATCCTAGCACATACCTTCAGTCGGCGCTACTTAGGATGAAGATGGAACTAAGAGTGGAATCCCCACTCCGAGAACTAAAAAGACTCAGGTGACCTTCAGGCGGACAACCTAGTCTGAAAATTCTGGCGTATACCTTCAGTCAGTACTACCTAGGAGAGGGATGGAACTAAAAGTAGTATCTCCACTCTGAGAATTGAAAAGACTCAGGTGACCTTCAGGCAGACAATCTGGTCTGAAAATCCTGGCGCATACCTTCATTCGGCGCTACCTAGGAATGAGATGGAACTAAGAGTGAGAACTCCACTCTGAGAATCAGAAAGATTCAGGCGACCTTCAGTCAGATGACCTGATCTGAAAATCCCGGCACGTACCTTCAGTCAGCGCTACCTGGGAAAGGGGTAAGACTAAGAGTGGGAGTTCTACTCAGAGAATCGAAAAGATTCAAGCAACCTTCAGTCAGACGACCTGATCTAGAAATTCTAATTTCGAGCTATACCTTTAGTCAGTATGGTCCAGAAGAGGAAAGGATAGAGCCCTTTCGTTTATCACAAAGGGGATCTTACACTTGGAGAGGAATAATTTTATATTATATCTCCAGTGTGAAAGAAATTTTGAGTGGGCCTCTTGTTCATGGAAAGAATCAAGAGGAGATTTTGGTACTTGGACAAGAAAATTTTGTAGAACCACCGTCAATGAATTTGATCGATGGGAGAATTTATAGTGGAGGATAAATCTAGGGTTATCCTCGAAGAAAGCGGGTGAAACATTCCACGAAGAACTTCCCGTTGAAACGGGTTATCCTGAAGATACTAAGGATCGTATTTGTCAGGAACTTCTCATTTAAAGGTATTAATTGCTGGTTACCATTCTGGTTAATTAGGCGATATGCACTATTAGAATAGACCATCTCTATTACAAATGGGTCTTCCCATTTTGGTTCGAATTTACCTCTTTTCTTAGAGTTGAGGATTATCAGTCATCAAGCAACGAGGATCAGATCTCCTTCCTTGAAACTCCTTTGTCACATTTTCTTGTTGAAAGCTCTCGACATCCTTGCTTGGTAGAACTCAATGCGTTGTTGAGCTTCCAGGCACTTTTCATCCAATATCTCAAGCTCCTCGAGACGTTTCTGATGTTGTCCTTGATCGTCATCTCTGTTGTGAGGGCGATGCAAAGTGACAGGATCTGAACTTCGAGCAGAAGAACTGCTTCACACCTGTAGACCAGAGAGTACGGCGTCATTCCGGTTGGCGTGCGTACGGTTGTGTGATATGCCCAAGTGCTTCTCCGAGCTTATCGTCCCAGTCTCGCTTGTTAGTCTTCACAAGCTTCGACAAAATTTTGATAATTGTCTTGTTAAACGCCTCCGCTAATCCATTTGCAGCTGGATTATAGGCCGTTGACGAGACGTCTTGAATCTTGAATTTCTCACAAAACCTGATGAAGGAATTGTTGATGAAATGAGGACCGTTATCATGCACGATCCGTCTTGGTACACTGTGTCGATAGATGACGTGGTGCTTGATGAATTTGATGACGTTGCTCGTCTTCACCTCTTTAAGTGGGATTACTTTAGCCCACTTAGAGAAGTAGTTGGTGATTGCCAGAATAAACTGATCACCTTTGACCGATGGGGGAAACATAAAGCCCACAATGTCCATTCCCAATGTTTCGAATGGCTAGGATGTAGCCGAAGGATGTAACTGCTCCGGAGGCTGATGCATATAGTTTGCGTGAATTTGACACGCGTGGCACTTTTGAGCGTATTCGATCACGTCGTTGACCATTGTTGGCCAGAAGTACCCCATTCTCCTGATACGATCATAGAGCTTGGGACTAGGCCGGTGCACGCCACATTCGCTTTCACGTGCTTCCCGAAGGACTTCTTCTGCCTCTTTATTCGAAAGGCACCGGAGTAGTAAGCCATCATACCCGCGACGATATAACCTCTGGGTTTCTATATTGTAGAAGAATCTTGGGGCTCTCCGTCAGATGGATTCTCTCTCTTTCACGTCTTCTGGTAATATATCGTGCAAGACGTAGTCGATTATGGGGAAACGCCAATCTCGGGGTTTCAATTTGTCTGGATGGTGTATACTTATTTGGTAACCACCCCCTTGTCTCCCTCTGCCTCATCATATATCGGTACGAATAATTGATGAGTTTTGACCGTGATTAACTGTTCAGTCTCGGGAGGTGGTGCTAAAGATACTGCTAACACCGCCAATGCATCTGTGTAAGCATTCTGAAGGTGTGGAATGTACTCGATGAAGAACTCTTCAAACGAGTTAGCCATTTCAATGGCCGCCTGGTGATACGGAATCAAATCCGGATTCCTAACCTTATAGTCCCCACTGATCTGCTTGACTATGAGTTGTGAATCATCATAAGCTTCGAGATATTCGGCCCCCAGCTCTTTAGCGAAACTTAGTCCTATCAGCAGCGTGTTGTATTCGGCCACATTATTAGAACATGGCTCAATGAGCGAATAGGCTCGAGGCATGACGTGTTTCCTCAGAGAAACTTAGACAACTCCGCCTACGGTAGAAATCTTAGAACATCTGGGGGCACTCGCCACATTAGTTGATCGAGAAGCTCCTTCAAAGTATAGTCGCTATATTTGTTGATGCAACATAGTGTTGACTTCGTGGGCTTTATTCGGCAAGTCAACATATAATTCAGCTGCGTCCGTCGTTGGATTTGTCGCCAAAATATCGTAAATTGCTTGTCCTTTGACCGACATCTGTTATTTGAAGTGCATGTCATATTGGGACAAGAGCAAGGCCTATTTCGCCAGATGCCAACTCTTGGAGGCTAGTTGCGTTATGAATATCCAGACCGGATTTACATTGGAGATAACATAAATCGTCTGTCTGACCAAATAGTGCCACATCTTCTGAATCACGAACACTAATGCAAGGCACTGCTTCTCGATCATTGGATAATGAGACTCAGCATCGACTAGAGTTCGGTAGTATACTACCTGTTCGTGATCGATGTCGTCATCTTGCGCGAGTAAAGCGCTTAACGAATAGTCCGTTGCCTTGGTGTAGATCATGAACGGTTTACCTGACTGTGGTGCAACGAGAACAGGAGGTTTCGCGAGATATGCTTTAATACCCTCGAAGGCCTTTTGACAAGCGTCGTCCTAAATAAATGAGATACCTTTCTTGTTGAGTTCAGAGAATGGTTGGCACTTCCTGGATAGGTTTGATATGAATCGTCGGATATACGCCAATCGCCCTTGTAACCCCCTGAGTTCTCTTAGATTTCTCAGAGGTTGTAGTTCGTGAATTGCCTTCACCTTATTAGGGTCAATGTGAATACCCTTAATAGTGATGACGAACCCAAGGAATTCACCGCTGGACATCCCGAGGAAGAACTTGGCAGTGTTCATCTTCAGCTGATGAGCTCGCATGAGCTTGAATACTGCTCTGAGATCTTTGATGTGATCATTTTTATCACGGCTCTTTACGACCAAATCGTCAACGTAGCACTCGACGATTTTCCAGAGATGATCCTAGAAAATTTTTGTATCGCATGCTAGTTCGTGGCGCCTGCGTTTTTTAGACCGAACGGCATGACCGTGTAGCAGAATATGCCGAGAGGTATTTTGAACGCCGTATGTTTGGCATCATCCGGGTGCATCTTGATCTGATTGTAACCCGAAAAGCCGTCCATGAAGGACATTCTGTTGAACGTGTAACCCGAAAAGCCATCCATGAAGGACATTCTCTCAAACCCACACGTGTTGTCGATGATAACATCGGTGATTGGGAGAGGAAATTCGTCTTTGGGGCAAGCAGCGTTTAGGTTTCTGTAATCGACGCAGATCCTGATTGTCCCATTCTCCTTCAGTACCGAGACAATATTCGCCACCCAATCTGGATGTTGTACCTTCGTGATGAAGCCTGACTCGATGAGTTTTTTCACTTCTGCCAATATTGCCTCTGTAATTTGTGGACGAAAGCGTCTTTGCTGTTGTTTGACGGGTTTAGTGTCCGGCTTGATTTTGAGGCAATGGGTTGCCACATTCGGATCTAGTCCTGGCATATCTTCGTAGTTCTAAGGAAACACATTAATATATTACCTAACAAAAGTGATCAATTCTTCCTTTTCTTCTTGGGGAAGACTACCGCTCATGAAGATGGGCTTTAGATTAGCTTCGTCGCCTATATTGACTTGGACGACTATATCTTCAGTGGGGGGTTCTCTTTGCTCGGACTGATCCCCGTACTGCATGTTGAGGTGATGAACCCATGGGTCTTCCCATGTTGACCTTTCCTTATCATCCTCCATTGTGCTAGGGTCGGCAGTAGCCATATTGACCATCAGAGTCTTGAAGGCTTCACCCAGGCTGACGTCAGAATCCCAAGCAGATGAATCAGACGAATGTGCATCTCCTTCATCGGGGAGGTGGTTGTCAATTAACCAAGAGCATTCGTCTTTTGAGGAGGATTCGTATCCCAATCCCCTTCTGAATAGATAATAGCTGTCTGGCTTCCCTTTCGGGACATATGCCACTTTGGGCGAGACTTGAGGACCTCGTTCGAAGCAAAGACCTCCTCCTTGTGCCAAGTTGTACCCCCACTTCTTCATGATATCCAGTGTTTCTAGACTATATCTGAATGTGTGGAGTATAACTTCTTTGTTATCAATGTCTTCCTCCAAGAAGTGATTCGGCTTCGGAACTGCATCTCCTTTTCTATAGTCCAAGTCCTTTTCACTACTTGATCTATCTGGAATGATAAGTGTTGTCCCAAAGAAGTCTTGGAACAGCTTCTGCGTTATGCACGACGACCGTGTTGGTAGGTAATAGTCAGGATCATCACATAATCCTGTTATTACATTAGTCAAAGACAACGAGTACTCTAAATCATCTTTTATTATTAATTTGTTAGCAAGTTGTCAATTACAACATTCGTCCGACGATTCTTCATCATCAAGATTGATTACTGTATGCGTTAAAAATTGCTTATAAGACCCCAAAATCAACTCGTGATGAGAAGTCAACGATCGATGACCCATCAGACAATACAGTGACGGATCGTTAAGGTGCAAGCCCAATGATGAGGCCGTGGCATCGTAAAAATGGCATAAACCAGATTCAAGTGTAAACAGATTTCAGTAACCGGGTTCCAGAGCTGACGAATCTGAATGGATCAAATACCAAAGTTAGTAAACTAGACAAACCTAAATCAGAAGACCAGAAAAGTAGTCAAAGCTGCAAAACAACTTAGCGGATGAGCGAATAGGGCCAAAAAGACTGAGACGACTCGGCCTTGGCTGAGGCAACCCGGCCAAGGCTGAGGAGACTCGGCCGAGGAGACCCGACCTTGTGGCCAAGGTGCCTCGGCCACAAGGCTGAGGTTCCCCGACCTTGTTAGCTGAGGTTCCTTAGCCAACAAGGCTGAGGTGGCTCGGCCACAAGGCTGAGCCAAGAATTCCCCCTCTCTCTTGAGACTATAAATAGGGGGGGTGTTGTTCAGCTTCAAGGATTGGAAAATTGATTCTTCTGAGCTCTGAAGTATGGAATTTTGGAGCATAGATCTGAGGCTTCGCGAGAGCATTTGCATAGATCCGAGCAACTCTGGTGAGCTTTCTTCCTCGACAATCAATTTTCTCTGGATCCAAACTTTGTTTTGGTCCCGAGAAGAGCTGTGAAATCGCTTGGTCGATCTCATTCTCTAGGGCTATTATTTCCTTTGTGAAATAACCCCTTTTGTTCTAGATCTAATCGAGATCTAAATTTCCCCACGTGAAAAAAGAGTGATTTTTAGATCTAGATTCAGGTTTCATTCTTCAATGACTGGCAACGTAAGGATCTAATCGCGCAACGGTCTACGGACAAATATCCCCAACACAGGCAAAGATCCCACGAAAGTAGGAGACTGAAAAATAGGATCCTACGTTTGTTCAACGAGAGTTATAATTTTCTTTTTTCATTGTAATGAGGTCGTATAAAAAGACTTAGTTTTATTTTTATTTTAAATCCGTTGTATTCGCATCAAACTGTAATGGATTTGAAAGTAATGAAAAAGAAACTGACTTTCGGCGTGAACAAGCTGGCGACCACAGTGAGAGCCAACGGCTTCATCGAAAAAGAGGTCGAGTTTGAGTTCGACCAACAGAAATTCAAGAAGTACCTCTCATCCTCATCTAGATCCGACTCTCCCCGCAAGTCCAAGATGATCTCCGCTGCAAGGAAGATCCAATAGGCCTCAAATGCAGAGTCCCAAGAGGACGAATCCACCCCCGCTGCCGCTAAAATCGCAGGTAGCGGTAAAATTCCCTCGACCCCCGCAACTCAACTTCCCACTGTTCGTGGGGGTAACTTCCGCCGACGGTGTGTTGACTCTCACAAAGAGAGCCCGCCAGAGGCGACGTCAATGCCTGGCGAAGCAATTCGCTCAAGCTATGAAATCAACAGACGGGGCCCGTTACAAGGTAGATCTAAGGTCTAAATTAACCCAGAGGCTCAAGTCTCAAATTGTGGATGACTCCTCCAAGCCGGCGACGAATGAATGGGTCCGTGTCAAGCAAAATCATTCTATGTTTCAGGAACGTATCCGGAAGCGCCGCGTACTCCTCGCGCAAGCACAGGCTTTGGTGCAACAAGCCCGCAAACTGAAGAAGGAGGAGGTGGCCAAGAAGCCACCAACAAGCCGCCAAGTCAGGAGGCCCAAGTCCGTCAGTGCTGCAAACTCGACGAACACGGCGTCCAAGCCTAAGTCCGCCGATATTCCAACTCCTGCCCTGGCACCCAAGCCAAAAGTGGCAGGTGTCCCAACACCAACTGCCCCGGCGCCAAGACCAAAATCCACCGGCACCCAACTAAAGTTGCCTCGGCACTGAGACCACCTCCGGTGTCTACATCCAAGCATTTGGAAAAGCCGATTCCTGCTGTAACCGGCAAGCTAACCACCAAGGAACACTTGGGTCCGTTGAGGAAATCACAGGTCACTCCTAATGCAGGAGGTCACACCCACCTCAACAAGGACAGAGAGATTCTGACAATTCCCCTCACCGGATTGCAGATTGAAGTCCGTGAGCCTGTTGACACTTCTCGCCCACAAAGACGAACGTTGAGATGAGTGACTCTCGAGAACTCCAACAACGCAGTTTGCCCTCAGAAGGAGACGTTTTCGTCCGAGGACGATAACGTTATACCTGAGGAGCCGTGCCAACATAGGATAGGTTTCTCCGGCCCTCCGACCGACGAGTTGTACTATCATGCTGGGGATACGAGAAAATTCTAGAAGAGGAGCTCTCCTGAAAAACCAGCACAGTGCCTCTGTTCCAAATTGATCAAGGTAGTGCTATCGGAGTGTAGCTACAACAAAGCCACTCCAGAAAGGGTGTCGGTCTTCAACAGACTTGGCGACGGACTATCGAAGCTCAGCTCCAGACGCTTCTGTAGGAGAAGGTCAACGACTCAAAGGGATGAATTACCCAGAGTCACAAGAAACATGATGAGCAGAGGGACGTCTAATCGTACCAGTCTCCAGTCATCCAATTGGCTTACTCGGTTGCGCATCGAGATGATTCGGCGTTCGAATTATGACAAAATCCTGAAGGGACTACCGTCAGATGACAAAGTCTCAGATGCTAGCTCGACAATGGTATCCGACAAGACAGTCTCCAGTGAGGAACAACCTCGAGAAGCCCTTATGATCAGTGCCGAACAGGTGGCCAAAATGCTCAAAGAAGCGATAGCCAAGCAGAAGGAAAACTTCAAGTTCGAGATGGAGATGGCTATGCAGCAGATGCGAGAAATGCATGACCAGCAAATCCAGGCACTGACAAACCATCAAGGTGAAACTAGTCGTCATAACAACGTCAATCAGGTTGATAGCAACACTGACAGGGATGAAGACCAAGGTGCCAGACCTCCCCCTGAAGAGCAAAATACTGGGGGTAGCCAGGAGAATGCCAGTGGCAACGCCGTCCTAAAAAATAAGAAAATCAAAGATCTCGAGAGTAAGATCAACACATTGATCTCCGCTCAAGAAATTAAAAAAACGGGAATACTGTGTCCATACCCTAGGGAGTGAGAGTCGATCCCGTATCCATCAAAGTTTAGATTGATCAACTTCATACTGTTCGATAGAAAGGGGTTCCCCACTCAGCACCTGATTTACTTCAAGTCTCACTTGGGGGTGATTTCTAGAAATGAGCCCCTGATGGTTTGGTCATTCGTTAGCACCCTTCGAGGAGGTACCTTCGATTGGTACTGCTATCTCAAACCTGGGAGCGTTACTAGCTGGGATGATATGGAGTCTATATTTCTCTCTAACTTCTTCGATGACGACACCGAGATATCCATCAGGATATTGCTTGATGAGAAGCAGAAAGATGGAGAAACTGTGGATACCTTCGTCAAATGATTCTAGAACAAGGCGATGAACTGCTAAGATCCGATTACGGAGGAGTTTATTCTCTAGACCTGGCACAATAATTTATCGCTAGATGTGTTCGAGGTGATGGGAACAGCATCCTCCACTATATGGAAGGACATGAAAGTGCGCGGGGAGCAAGCCGAACGGTTCCTTAAAAGGAAAAAGGTGGAAAGAGGCCAGCCGACGGCAGAAGCCCCAAAACGCAACTTTGTCCCACACGGCAAGCAGAAAGAGCAGGCTAGAATAGCGATCGCAAACCAGAACGTTCTAACTACAACCCCAGCAGCAGTCACAACAGCGAGCGCCACAGCAGTCCCAGTCTCAGTAGCAATAAGGGCCGCAAAAACAAAGGGCCTCAGAGCCGAGATTCTCAAAGTTCTATTCTTTCAGGGACGACGAGATTCTCAGTCTCTTCAAGTATCTGGTGGAGAATAATAAGATCAAACTCTCTCCGATCTAGAATCAAGAGGAAGCAAAGAGGACGAACGACCTGAGGTACTACACTCACCACAAGGCGGTTCACCACCCCACTAAGTCATGCTTCAGCCTCAAGGACAAAATCTAGGCCTTAATTAATGTGGGAGTCATCACAATGAAGTCGTCTAAGGAAAAGAAGGTCGGAGCGAATGCGGTGTCTATCAGCTTTAGGTCTGTACGTGGTTCGAACCCAAGCCTATAGTAAACGTGGCGGTGAACATGGTGAATGATGATCCACACAAACAATGCCAAAAAGAGCTCGTGCCATATACGGCTCCAAATGGCGAGGTTTTGTGGGTCCACCCGGGAAGATGATCAATGGGCAGCCTCCTCTTCATCTAAGAAAAAGTCGAGGGGAAAGGAAAATTATGCCATGCTACTTACGCAGTCTTGGAGGGTGACGACGAGCGGAGGTGACATTCCTACTCTCAGAGGGGGAACCTGAAGTCCACACCACCAGGAGCGGGCATGAGTACAGGTACAAATACCCGAAAGGTCCTGATCTGAATGCCAAGACGCTGACGGAGCTGGGGGTACCAACAACTCCCCTCACCCACACTGAAAAGGTGCAACAGCAGGCAGCTGCCAAAGAAGCTACAGCTAAGTTGAAGGAGAAGCAACCACCGGAGATTCAGCTCCTAAAGCAGTCTCGATTCAATCGCCCGATTGGAGGAGACAAACTGGGAAGCTCTAACTCCTCATACCGCTTCAATGTGATGGCTCAACCAGCCAACATACCAGCGAGAATCACTCTCTACGAGCTTCTGCGATTGTCCAAAGAGACCCGGGAAGCCCTACAAGAGGCCTTGGCTGACTCTAAAGTATTCCTTACTCAGAGCAAGCCAGCTCCCGAAGAGCCAGAGTTCTCGGTGTAACACTGCAACTTGGCTGCCAAGCACCTCCCCTACATCACCTTTACCAAGGAGGACATGCAGACGAGGAATTCCAAGCATGATAGGCTGTTGTATTTCACTAGGTACATCAGCTCTAGTGAAGTTAACTAGATCCAAGTTGATACGGGTTCCGCTGTGAGCATCATGCCCTTGCGCTTCATGTACAGCCTCGGAATTCCTACCAGTAAGCTGGCATCAAGCGGCACAGTGATCTACGGATTTAACACCAGCGGGTCTCGACCGCTTGGTAAAA
Source organism: Asparagus racemosus (assembly GCA_037177215.1). NCBI lineage: Eukaryota > Viridiplantae > Streptophyta > Magnoliopsida > Asparagales > Asparagaceae > Asparagus > Asparagus racemosus. The sequence continues at coordinate 12,606 of JBAKGM010054536.1, forward strand.
TCTGAGTGAAGTGCCCGATGGAAGATTTGAAGTCTGAGGTCACGTGTTATGTGATCGATGCTGAGACTTCCTATAACTTATTATTGGGTTGACCTTGGATCCACAATAACGTTATAGTTCCCTCTACTCTTCATCAGTGTCTCAAATACGTAGACACGAATAATCAAGTCAAGACGGTGGTCACGGACAAACAGCCATTTAAGGGGATGAAGAATTATTTCACTGATTCTCTCCTCTACGGTAATGAGTCCGATACTAAATCATCGGCCCAAGGTACAGACAGTGGTGGGGAAGTTGATACCAAAGCCGGGCTTGATTATGATGGTGAATTTATTTTGAATGATATTATACCCCTTGTAATCAATCTTGATGATGAAAAATCGTCGGATGAAGGCTGTAATTGGTAACTTGTTGACGAATTAATAAAAGATGATTTAGAGTACTCGTTGTCTTTTACTGATGTAATGACAGGATTATACAACGATCCTAATTTGCACCTGCCAACGCGGTCGTCCTGTATAACGCAGAAACTATTCCGAGACTCCTTTGGAATAACACTCATCATCCCAAGAAGAACAAGTGGTGAAAAAGACTTGGTCTACGGAAAAGGAGATGTGTTTCCGACGCCGAATCATTTCTTGGAGGAAGACGTTGATGACAACGAGCCTATACTCCACACATTCAGATATAGTCCGGAAACACTGGATATCATGAAGAAGTGGGGTACAACTTGGCACAAGGGGGAGGTCTTTGCTTCGGACAAGGTCCTCAAGTCCCACCCAAAGCGGCATATGTCCCGAAAGGGAAACCGACCAACTATTATGCATTCAGAAGGGGATTGGGATACAAATCCTCCTCAGAAGATGAATGCTCTTGTTTGATTGACGACCACCTACTCGATGAAGGAGATGGACATTTGTCTGATTCATCTGCTTGGGAATCCGATGTCAGCATCGGCGAGGCCTTCAAAGCCTTAATGTCAAATATGGCTACAACTGACCCTACCACCATAGAAGATGATGAGGAGATGCCAGCATGGAAAGACCCATGGATTCATCACCTCAACATGCAATACAGGGACCGGTTCGAGCAAAGAGAGCCCCCCATTGAAGATATAGTTGTCCAAGTCAATATGGGCGACGAAACCAATTCAAAACCCATCTTCATAAGCGGTAGTCTTCCCCCAGAAGAAAAGGAAGAATTGATCGCTCTTGTTAGAGAATATATTGACGTGTTCGCTTAGAGCTACGAAGATATGCCATGGCTCGACCCAAATGTGGCAACCCACTGCCTCAATATCAAGCCGGATGACAAACCTGTTAAGCAGCAGCAAAAACAGTTTCGTCCGTAAATTATGGAGGCAATCGTGTCAGAAGTGAAAAAGCTCATCGAGTCAGGCTTCATCACAGAGGTACAACATCCGGACTAGGTGGAAAATATTATCCCGGTACTTAAGAAAAATAGGACAATCAGGATCTGCGTTGACTACAGAGACCTGAATGCCGCTTGCCCTGAAGATGATTTTCCTCTCCCATCACCGACATCATTATCGACAACACGTGTGGGTTCAAGAGAATGTCCTTCATGGATGGCTTTTCAAGTTATAATCAGATCAAGATGTACCCGAATGACACTAAACATACAGTGCTCAGAATGCCTCTCGGCATATTTTGCTACACAGTCATGACATTCGGTCTGAAGAACGCAGGCGCCACGTACTAACGGGCGATGACGAAGATTTTCCAGGATCATCTCTGGAAAACGGTTGAATGCTACGTCGACGATTTGGTCGTGAAAAGCCGCGACAAGAGTGATCAAGTCAAAGATCTTAGAAGGATGTCCGAGCTCATGTGAGCTCACCAGCTCAAGATGAACCCTACCAAATCCTTCTTCGGGATGTCTAGTGGCAAGTTCCTTAGATTTGTCATCACAAATAAGGGCATCCATATCAATCCTGATAAAGTGAAGGTGATTCAAGATCTGCAACCTCTGGAAAATCTGAGAGAACTCAGGGGATTATAAGAGCGATTGGCATATATTCGGAGATTCATCTCGAATCTATCCTGAAAGTGCCAGCCATTCTCTAAGTTGAACAAGAAGGGCGTGTCATTAATTTGGTACGACGCTTGTCAAAAGGCCTTTGAGGAGATCAAAGGGTATCTCGCGAATCCTCCTGTTCTTGTTGCACCGCAGTTGGGTAAACCGTTCCTGATCTACACTAAGGCAACGGACCATTCGTTAAGCGCTTTACTCGCGCAAGATGACGACAGCAGTCACGAATAGGAAGTATACTACCTGAGCCGAACATTAGTCGATGCTGAGTCTCGTTATCCAATGATCGAGAAGTAGTGCCTTGCATTAGTGTTCACGATTCAGATGATGAGACACTATTTAGTCAGACATGCAATTTATATTATCTCTAATGTAAATCCGGTCCGGATATTCATGATGCAACCGGCCTCCATGAGCTGGCGATTGGCGAAATGGGTCTTGCTCTTGTTTTAATACGATCTGCATTTCAAACAACAGAAGTCGGTCAAAGGACAAGTAATTTGTGATCTTTTGGCTACAAACCCGACAACGGACATAGCCGAGCTATATGATGACCTGCTAGATGAAGCCCACGAAGTCAATACTACATCGCACCAACAAATATGGCGATTATATTTTCACGGAGCTTCTCGAGCTACTAATGTGGCAAGTGCCCTCGGATGTTTTAAGATCTTCGCTGGAGTCAGAGTTGTCTTAGTTTCCTCAAGGAAATATGTCATGCCTCGAGCCTATTCGCTCACCAAACCGTGCTCCAATAACGTGGCCGAATACAATGAATTACTTATCAGGCTTAATTTCGCGAAAGAGCTGGGGGTCGAGTGTCTTGAAGCATACGATGATTCACAATTGATAGTCAAAAAGATCCATGGAGACTACGAAGTCAGGAATCTAGATCTAATCTCCTATCACCAGGTGGCCATTGAAATGATAGACTCGTTTGAAGAGTTCTTCACTAAATATATCACGTGCCTTCAGAATGCTTACGCAGATGCATTGGCAGCGTTAGCAGTATCGCTGGCACAACCTCCCGAGACTGAGCAGTTAGTCACGGTCAGAACTCATTAATTATTCGTGCTAATATATGATGAGGTAGAGGGAGATAGGGGGTGGTTACCAAAGAGGTATACACCACCCAGGCTAAATTAGAGCCCCGAGATTGGCA